>JAEQBH010000218.1:0-148223 GCA_016808115.1 Tetrastigma voinierianum
AATGGTTATTTGTAAAGAAAAATAAATAGAAATGGTCTGAATATATGAGACATGTGAGTGTGATACCCTGAGCACCATATTCATCAGGTTTCTACAGTTGATGGTCATTAACTGGACCCTGGTTAGTGTCACAAACAAGTCTTTTCTCGTCCCACCATGTTTGAGTAAAATCTTAATCACATCCCAAAACCGTGAGCCTTGTGCTCACAAAATAAGTGCCATTCTATTCTAATCGTTACCTGTTTGCCTAACCCCCTTTACACTCCGGTCTTTGTTCGTAACTTGTCCCTTCAAGCTTCTAACATGCACGCTCCGAAACAAAACACTTACTCTTTCTTTCCTCTGTCCGTTTCAGCCTTTCAGCCCCTCTTTCCTTTCCTTCGCCAGCTTCTCGCCTTGTTCGCTTTCTTCTTCTTTCACGCCTCTTGTTCGAACCTCCGAATGGATTCTTTCCTCAATATCTCGCAGATTCTTCCATTATTCGCTCGCCTGGAATCAAAGTTCGATGGCTCATACATGTGATTGGAGGTTGGTTTAGGGATTTAGGCTCAACGACTAAGGAGAGAGAAATTTGGTGAGGGTGGTCGGGGTTTGATTGTCATAGGAAGGTGGTCTTAAGTTTCAAAGTTCTCATTTATGTGCCAAAATGATTTGTTGTGTTTTTTTTTTTTTTTTTATTTGTCGACAAACACTAGCCTAGGGTTTATTTTTTTAACCTATGTCGTGACAAAGAGAAATAATGTTGCAACATCGTTATATTCGTTCAAGGAAACCAATGTCGCGACATAGTTAATTATGTCACGGCTATTACTTTTCTATTGTATCGACAAAAGCTAGAACAACTTTGTCACGATAAAGTATATTTTATATGGTTATAATTTTCTCGTAATGTATAAAAAGTTAGCAACTCTATTGACAAAGAAAATAATGTCGGATGGAGTGAAAATAATGTCAGCATGCAAAGACCTAAACGCAGCATGATAAAGCAATATCCTAAAACTGAATAACATTTTTCAACTAATTAATATACGCAATCAAGATTCAATGATCATACTGATCTAAACTGCATTTGTGAAGATATGTCTATAGAAAGAAACCCATCATATAATAATAATCTTTTATTCTTCATTCTAACTCATGAACGCGATATAACAAAAGATTCAAGAATAAAACACAAAGCTAATATTCATTTTCTGCTCCATAAAAATTGCACTCCCCCAAACTTCAACTTTGCATTATCCTTAAATAACAAGTTAGGAAAAGAAAGACTCCCCTTGTAGCACTTTCTCAAGATAAATATTTTTCTGAGACGTAATGCTTCCAAATTAAAAATCCATCCTTAATTTCGGGCCTTCATCAGTCCTCGAAAAAGTCAACAAAAGAAACTTAACTAATTATAAACTTAAATATAATTCAAAAGCTATTCACTAAATTATCAAAATAATTAAACACACTAATTAAACAAAATCAAACTATCAAACAATTTTAAAAAATTTCTTAAGGCCTTTCAAGTAGCAACATGTTACATTCGTAATATGCTTTCCTTTCGTAAAATTCTTTCAATCTCTTCTCGAACTGAGTCATTATGTCTTCCAGCCAATGCTTTAATTCTGACTATTCACTTTAAATCTATTTTCAAAATTAGCAAGTGTCACTTCCAAAGGGTACCTTGAAAAAACTGCAAGGACCACTCCATCTTGACTTTAGTTTTCCCGAAATAGTTTCTCAGCTCGAATTTCATACAGACTAGCTCTTGTTTCGAACTCTCTCGTAATTTTATGATCATGTCACTCTCTTTGTCTTATCCTCAGAGATTTTATCATCATAACCTTCATTCCTCAACTCTTCAATTCATTCATTTGGGAGTACCTTTTCTCTTTGTCACTGAAAGTCACGCTCAGCTTTCGATGGCCCACATAGCTTTATATTCAAGCTTAAGAGGAGATGACAAGGCTTCCGCAAATACAATCCTGACGGGGACATTCCAATAGGGTTTTGTAAAGCAAACCCATAAGCCACAATGCATTATCTAGCTTTAGACCAATCTTTTCTACTTAGGTTCTACTGCCTTTCTCAGAATCTTCTTATCTCCTATTGAAATCTCAGCTTCGTCGGCCTGACCGAGGGTGATAAGTCAATCCCATTACATGTCTTATTCCATATGTCATGAGTTTTGTAAAACACTTTGTTTGCAAATGACTTCCCTTATCACTAATGATTGTTCTGGGTGTTCCAAATCTACTTAAAATATTTCTTTGAATGAACCCTACCATCAGGCCGAATCATTATTTCCGACAAGCTTATTACTTCCACCCACTGGGATACAGTTAATCCACACCTAGAGAATGTATAAATTTCCAAATGAGGATGGGAAAGGTCCCATGAAGTCTATCCCCCGTACATCAAAAATTTAAACCACCAAGATTCTTACAGGCATTCATTTCTTTTGCTTATGTTGCCCATTCTCTGACATTTATCACAATGTTTCACTATTCAAATAAATATCAGAAAGAGCTAATAAAACCGATCGGAGAATTTGGCTGGATGTTCTATCTTCTGCAAAGTGTCCTCCAAATGGTGATACATGACACTATCAAGAACTTTGCCTTGTTCTCGCTTATGGTACACATCTCCCATAATCAAATATGCTCCTTCCTCGTAATGCAGCGGATCATTACTCCCTCATATGTAAAATCTACTATCGCTTCAACTTCTTTTCTCGCCGTAGTTAAAGTCAGAACCTCTATCGCTATTGACAACCGAGCCTCAACTCGATAGGGCTCCTCACGGGTTAGGTCATTCTTCAGCACTACTTTGGGTTTCTTCTTCCATTGTTCTTACCATGCAATGATACATTCTTTTTTCTTAGTTTCCTAGCTTGTTCATCAATGCATCTAGTTTGGCTTTTATGGCAGTCATTATGTTCAGCTTCCTTTCAGTTACCGTTTCTCTCCCCGGGTCTCGGGAGAAGCTGAGCCTATAGTTGCTTTGCTAGACCAATCAACTGCTTTGCCTCTTTCTCAAATACTCTTCCTCTTGAATGCTCCACAATAGGTTGCATCAATTATACATTTGAGTGTAGTTCATAGAGTGATAAAAGATTCATCCGATATCAAATCTATTCCATGTATTAGCATCTTAGCAATTTCCTCTATATCTCTCTCAGGAATTATTATAGAATCTTTCATCCTCTCCTTGTTTAAACACTATGATTTCCTTCTTCCTTTCTCTAAAGTAAGGGCAAAGAGAAGAATCGCCATGTAGGTCTCACCAAATCCTTCCCAATTGTTCAACAATCCATACGGGCAATGTGGTTCAAACAAAGTGGCTACCACATCTCTCGCTGAAAAGGAAAGAGTTGTAGCCGATCACCTTAGGTCTCACCTCATTCAGCCTTACTTCATATTTTCTATCCTCGCCGTAAATCTTGTTGTCGCTCATCGGGTCTTCACTAAGATGTCTCAATTATATTGATGTGTCAGCGCACCATTATGATCAAAGTTAGCTTTAACTCAAAGTTGATAACCTCTATAGCAAGTCAGTTCCCACAAATGCAGTAATTGTTCCCCAATGACTCCGGCCTCCAAAAATCCTCCATAGTCCTTTGCCTCTAAGGCCTCTCTGTTGTTTCTTCTGCCTGAGTGTTCTGTTGTATCTCTCTCTGCCCTGCCATAATTGCCGATTCAACATTTTTTACTTTTCTTAGATTTCTCAGTGTTCTTTCCAATTTTGTGTCCAAGGCAAAGCAATTCTCAGCTTTCTTGGCTTGAATGCATGTAAGATCTTCCCCGAAATGGAAATACACTAAGATCAAATGAACAATGGAAAACAACTATTCCTCAATTCAAGCTCATAAACATTTTCGTAGCTTACCAACTAATGCGCAGTTAAAACTATTTTTGTATATTTTCAAAATTTTTGATAAAATGTATAAAAATGTCAAATTATAATTCTTCTTTGGTTGAATATCGATATTATCTTCCAAATCAAATCAACTGCAACGGCGCCAAAACCTGATTACTAATACCCGACACCCGCTACCAAATTACCAACTAAAGTCTCCAGTAACGACGCTAAAAAATTGATTCGACCAATACTCCGACACGGCTACCAAAGACCAACTAAAGTCCCCGACAACGGAGCCAAGAACTTGATTAAGACCTTTTTCCTTATACCAAATTTCTGTCACTGCTATTGGAAAGTTGTTTAAACTCCCCTATAGTGGTGGAAAAAACTTGTTGTTTGACTAAAAATTATAAGATAATGTAGTTTGATGTGCATGTAATAATGAAATTTTGTGATTGTTTGTCTAAGTGCACAAAGTCACAAGTAATACAGAGGATTTAAGTCCAGATATCATTCCCACAAGGATTGATTAGAGATTTAAAGATCAATTACCTCAACTACTCAAGATCCTTGCTATTTGAACTCAAAAGTATGAAATTGATTTGTTTAAACTAAGAAAGAATGACTAAATAAAATTCTATAACTATAACTAAGAATTCAAACAAATTAGATTGAGAGTTCATCGAGCAAAGTTAACACTGAACATAGACGAATGTATAATTATAAATTCTCTACTTTATTTTATGACATAGTCCAACCACAGGTTTGAAAATCGAACTTGTCAAAGATGTAAGGGAGTATAGTTCGATTCCTCCACATCCATACCATTCACTAATTAGAGATCCATGATCCTTCCTAAACACAAGGTTTAATATTATTTGTAAGATATAATCCCTCTTTAAGAATTGGAGTATTTTTCCGTTCCAAAGACTTCATAGCTAATTCTTAGACTCCAAGAATCTCGCTCTACGATGGGATAAGTCACAAGATTTCTCCAATCTAATTGGTATTTCATCCTTCAAATCTGATCAAAATCTCTATCTCCTTTATTAGATCTATGCCAACACGGGATCAAGATCATTCAATCAGACAGAGGAGAAACCTTTAATCAATTAAATTGATACACCATCCAACTAATCCTCACATCATGAGTAAATTAGTGATCTATCAAAGTAATCTTTAGAGTTCACTGTTTCATAATATTAGTCTAGCATATCCCCGGCAACTCCTCTATACTCTTAGGAATCTCCATCTCGTGGCTTAAAAGGTTAAAACTCACAATGTTCTCAGACCTTTTCTGAATTGGCGTCACGACATACTTTGAAAATGTCGTGACAGCTCGATCAATCGTCTTGTGATTTGTCGCTAATATGCGTCTTTGTCGCGATTATTTCCTTTCTCATGCCTTAAGATTATTACTTTTGACAGGCTGTCGCAACATAAAAGCTTCACGCGACAAAGTTTCCTTTTTGTTGCTTTTCATTATGTCACCACATAAATTTGTGTCGCAACGCAGTTTCTTCACTTCTTCAAATTTCTTGTTTTATGTTGGCGCATATACATTAACTCTTTTGCTCTAACTGTCGCTGCATGTAGCCTTCTAAAATGTTAAGACATTCTCGCAATTCTTTTCAGGCGCTTCACCCACCAATGTCTTATATAAATTCCGATTGTCTAATAGATATCTTTGTTCGACTCTTTCATTATGTCGTGCGACATAAATTCCCTATGTCACGACATTCTTCGTAGTTCTCATTAACCTTTCATTAATAATAAAATTCTGTTGTGATAGAGTTCCTCCATTATGTCAGGTTGTCGCAACATAAAATTCCTCTGTCGCTACATAGCTCTTGCCTTGCCAAGGATGACTTCCGTAACTTTATGTCGTGGGCATACTTTGAAATGCACACTATATTTCCATCTTTAACCTTGTTTATCTTCCAAAAATTATCATAACATAAAACCTTTGTCGCTAATTTTCAACTTAACTTGACTTGTCTCTCTTTAATCTACCATTTTTATGTCACAACATAGTTTTTCTGTGTCGCGACATTGTTTCTTCCCTCTTCAGATCTTTATGTCGTGACACAAGTTTTGAATGTCTTAACAAAACCGCACTGCCATTTTCTTTGATCAATGTCACGACCGAGTAAAAATGTCGACATTCTTCATGAACTTCGTGCAATGTCGCCACATACCTCCTTTGTTTCAACATTTACCATTCAACTTTTCCGTATTATGTCACGACAAAGTTGTGAAATACAGCAATAATCTTTACTTCCAACTGAGCTCGCCTGTCTTGTTGCGACATAGCCCCAACGTCACCTTTGTTGCACATTTTGATTATGTTGTGACATTCTGAATTATGTCACGACATTTCTACCTTAGCCAATTTTTCTCGCTTTTTTAATGGATTTATTTCTTTTGTCCAAAACTCGCAAAACACAAAGTTGGTGATTATTTCATACCCTTCATTAAATGAATCATAAATCTGCTAAAAAAATGCAAGAAAACGGATCAAAAATAGATGAGTTTAAGACTCATCATGCATCACCTCACATGAACTCGAAGCTCCTTTGGCGTATTGTAGCATCGTGCATCGCCAAAGAATTTCTCGTCTACCAATTTTAAACCACTTAAAGGTAGCTCTATGTCATATAGACTTTTGCCTTGTTGAACATTCCTTAGCTTTGTAGCGTGAGATTTAAACTTTGTCATGACTGTAACTTTGTTAAGTTTGTTTCTTTGGGAGCTGTTGGTTTATGGCTTCTAACTCATTGATTATGAATTCAAATAGTGTGGTATTCATCAACAAATTTATAGCCTAATACCTCATACTAGCATAACATAGTTACTAAAGTATGTTGGTTCTGTGGGATCATTCATAGAGATGGGTTTTCTTCATTGAAATGATCGATAAAGGAGCTTAAATCGATGATTTCATTTTGGATAACTGGGGTTGTTATAAAAATAGTTGGTTTTGACAGTTAAAACTGAAAATGGATTAAATTATGGAAAGAAGTCTGAAGTATCAAGTCACTACACTTAGGTTCCTTAGGCAAATGAGGGTTTTTCGTCTTTTCTCAGAATGGGGGAGGATAACATAAGGCTATCTCTCGACCTGTCTATTTATTTAGTTATAAAAACTCCACCCTCATTAAAATTCTGAAAATGGAATTACTTCTATTAATGGTCTCACAAGTAGAAGATGTTCGATTTCATCTTTCCAATGGCTTCATATAAATGATAACTAACGAACATCACTAGATCTAGCATTAAGTATCTAATGAGTCCTGAAAGCTTACCAAATATCAACCATTCAAGGTGACTTGAATGTGGATCGAAAACTCAGAGTTGAAGGGAAAGAACATTTAATGACAAAGGAATACCGTTTAAAATCTATGAAACCCTTGGTTTGCCACATGTTCCTTGCTCCGGCCTTTACTGCTGAATGAGGTTTTAACACTCATCCTTCCAGAAATCATCCTCATAGGTTGTTTGGTTAGTGAGAAAAAAAGAAAAAAATTGAGAGAAAAGAAAACGGAGCTAAACAAGCTACCCAAAACCATTTTAAATAAAATAAAATCTATCCAGTATTAAAGTCTTCGGCGGGTGCTTGATACCCACCCAACCCAATACAAATTACCAAAGATACATAAAACACCATTACATAGGAGAAAGTGGGAAAACACAAAAGAGCTCAAAAGTCAAATCATAAGACATTTTTACTGTGGCTGCAGTAAAATTTCGCAACCTGCGACTTGGCAAAGAAACAACATGTTCTTCTCGCTTCAACTCATTTTCTTCTAGCTTCAAGTTTTGAAACTACAACCGGTCTTCATGCTTTGAGCTCAATTCTACCTCTCGAAGATATGTAGCCTTTGAAAATAAACAAAACTTGTAATAAAAATTAATTTCAGTAGCCTTGCTAGGTCCCACATGTCAATCGGTCAATTAGGCTTATTACTACACAAAAAGTGCTCAATACATGGAGTGTTATACGTGAATTAGCACTATTCGTAGTAATCACTTCAACCAACACACATTGCTGGGGGTCCTGTAAAGGTACAGGTAAGAAGAAGTAATCAAAGCAAGATGAGCTAAATATTAAGGCACAAAAAAAAAAAAAAGGTTTTCCAAAAGCAATGAGGTGATAAACCCAACCTTCAACAAAAGTCAACAAAATTCCTCGTCTAATGACTATCTCAAGATAGAGTATGAAAAGGCGCAACCAAGTATCAAAAGCATTTCAACTCCTAGAGAACCAACTCAAAACCTTCCACAAAAACCTAAGTGTTAACTTGATTAGTTTTCAAAATATTATGCCAACCATCTCCTCCTCGCCTCTCCAACTAGTTTTTTTCCACACCTAGCAAATAACCAACCTCAATAGAATAGACTTTCATTATTTCACAACCTTTGGTCATAAGGTAAATGCTAAGGGTGCTCCACCACAATGATCCATGTAACGGGTCCATTGATGAATTCTAATCAATCAAGGTTTAGGTATCAAGTCAAAGATCTTCAACCACTAACTCTTCTCGTGATTTCACCTCTGACTTTAATAAGTTCGACACCAACACCTACAACAGCTAAACTCCAAACTATTCACCCATGTAACGAGTTAAACAAAGTCGGTGACTCCCAACCGCCAAGGTTTAGTGGCACCGGCTTTAAAGGACTTTATTATATACCCTCGACTGCAATAGTTTCAAGGTAAATGTCACAAATTCTTTCTTTTTTTTTTTTTTTTTTTTTTTATATCACACAGGTTTTTCTTTTTTTTTTTGAGACTCATCGGGTCTTTTTTGTGGGATCCCAACCTATTATAGGTGGTCAAAAGTACCAGGCCAGATTTTTGCGTAGCTAGGAGAGACAAGGCAAGTGCAAACTTATAATTGAAAACTAAAGTACAGCAAAGGTGAAGGTTTAAAGTGAAAGAAGTGGTGCTGTCAAGACAAGAGGCTTCAACAATTCATCAACTCTTATAAACATAACACCACTCTAAAATCAAGAGTATTGAGATGAGGCTTCAATTTCTCCCATTACAAGTTGAGAATTACAAAAAAAATTATGAGAAATCTGATGGGAAAAAAAAGAAACTAAGGAACTAAAAACATGAGCTAGAAGCATGTACTAGAAACAAAAAAAAAAGTACTATACTAAAAAAAAAAACTAGCAAGCCATTCAACTATTCAAAATAGACTTGCTCAAAACATAAAGAACACTTCCTCTTAACTCTTCTCCCCACCAAATGCTAGAAATGTCCCTCAATGTGGCTCAGAGGGAAACTTAAAGGAGGAAGTGACTCCTCCAAAGAGCTCGCAGCAGAATCATCCTCATCCTCCGACTATAGGAACTGGGCGATTGAGATCACCGGTAGAAAGTGGCCGGGCCGCCGGTGGGATCGGCCAGCTGCCGTGCTAGGTCCGCCGGCCGCCGGCGCAGGTCTCAAATAAGCCGTTGTTGGAGAGACGCCGAGCCGCAGGTGGAGCTTCTGCCACAATGTTCCTCCACAATAGTATTAATCAGTACCTCCTTCAGCTCTCTTCCTGTTAGAACATGCTTTATGTTTAAATGAAAGATGTTGAGCTCCATTGTCATGTTGCCAAAGGTGAGTTGCATTACCCCATTCCGCGCTTCGATGATTGCATTCGATGTAAAGCCAAGAATGGTTCCAGCATGATGTGCACACAATTGGCTCTTAGCCACTAGCTCGGTATCAAGAACAACAAAGTTCACCGGATAGTAGAACTTATCCATCTTCACCAAAACATCTTCAACTACGCTTTGTAATTTCACTGATCTATCTCGCCAAAGATAAAGTGATGGTGGTGCGCTTCAACCTCCCAATCCCAATTGCTTATAGACCCGAGTAAGGCAATGTTTACAATCGCTCCCAAATCCACAATGCTTTTTCTACACAAGTTCCCTAATGTTCACTTTAAAATGGTAAGACACCGATTCAGACTTCACCGGAGTCTCGTGACTTATGATGGCACTCACCGCTTCCACAAAAGGCTTTATTCACATTCGCCCTTTCTTTGCTGCAATGCCCTTTTAGAAATTTGGCATGTCAGACTTGCTTGACTGTTATCTAGAAGAGGAATATTGATTCTCACTCTGCTCAAGACTTCAAAATCTCGATGAGTTGTTCACTCCTTTGCCTTGAGTGCTTGAGGAACAGAGGCATACCTTTCATCATGTCTTTTAATCACTATCACTCCCAGCCATCTTCTCCCTTCGGGTTTCATCAAGCCGGTTTAGCATTGGTCAGTCGACTTTCCTACCACTTCTCAAGGTGATAAATCGTTTCACCTCATCAATCTTAGGAGTAGGTTCATTAGCACTCGGCTATCCGTGACTCGGGATTCTCACAGTTTGTGAGAAATTTCCTTTTTCGTGATCAGTCGATTACAGGAGCCTTGAGATGGAGTAATCGCAGTTGTTTATTTTCTCGAGCAATGTCATTTGAGCCCATCTATTCTTTGTTCAAAAGCTTCACTAGACAATTCTTCCGATTCAACTACATTGATCAAGCCGCTTCCACAGTTACTCTACCACTTTGTTAAGGTTCGGGATTGCTTGCCTAATCGAGAGGTTGATTATGGCTGAGGGGGCCGGTAGAAATTGAAGCATACTATGGAGGAGCAGGGTGCATAATATGGAGGTTCGGCTTCTAGGAGAGATTCGTGATTTCTCCAACTAGGGTTGTAAGTGTTGCTATATGGTGCATTAGTTGATTAAGTTTGAATTGACCAACAACATTTGCTTGTTCCACCAACATCTCCCCTCATCGCCGAATAGTTGGACATTGCTCTCCCAGACAAGCCTGCTGGACCGACAGATAAAACATGGCTTATTTGGCACAGAATCTTAGCCACCGTCTACATTCTCATGCGCTTCTTTCTCATCTCCATTTCTTCTCAACCTTCTAGCCAAGGCTGAAACTTTGGCCTTCATGTCCGTGTCTCGGAAGAGAGCACATGCTACCCCGATATTAGACTCCAGGTCTCATTCTTTCCATCTCCTTGTCAGGCTCATCTCAACCTTTGATGCTTCCTACATAACCTCGTGAAATACAAAGCCTCTGGGGCTTTTGCTCATGAAGTCTCCTCCCACATAGTTTCCAGAAGTTGCTTCATGGTAGGAGAAATGCCATCATAAAAGTAGCTAACCAACAGCCATGTGTCAAACCCATGGTGAGGACAAGCATTGAGTGCTTCCATATATCTCTCCCAAGATGTGCATAGAATTTTTTAATTTTCATCGTCGAGAAGCTTTGAAATCGCTCTTCAAGCTGTTTTGTTCTGGTGAGTGGGGAAGAAATTCTTCAAAATTCAGCATGCATCTCACCCGCTGAATGCTCCTAAATTTCGTGGAGTTGAGCCAAAATTTTGTTTTATCCTTCAATGTGAAAGGAAAAAGCTTAAGCCTCATTAAATCCATTGGCGCCAAGGCTGCACCCTCTTCAACCCCTCCCCTTATGTGTAAATAAGGGTTCTCACTCTCCATGCCATGAAAAGTGGGAAGGAGTGGCATAATGTAAGGCCCACGACCATCTTCTCGCCTGAGGCACTATACTGTGAGGTCACCATCCGAGGAGGGTGTATGTGGTCCCTCATGGATCTAAATGCATTGGGGTCCCTTTCCACTTGGTAACTCTGATGTTCTTCAGGTGGAGGTTCCATTTGGTTTAAATCCATGCTCAATTCAGAATGTGATTGTTGAATACTAACTTTGACTAATCTGCCTTTTGAATTTCTAATCCAGTGGAACATAAACTCCTACAGGAAAAACAGACAACAATTCAAAAGAGAAAAAGAGCCACTCTACCAAAAGGATTAATGTTAGCTAAAAATATATATATAAACAGTGAAATGAAATTAAGCAAACTAGCAGTAAACTGCTAGAAAGAATGATAAGAGAAAGAAAAATTCACTAGAGCTTATGATGAGGATCACAAGTGTTCAGTATATTGTCATTTGCACTAAGGCCCCATCCCCAAAGAACGGCTTATTTGATCTGTGACCTAGTGGGGTATTCATCAGCAAAATTTATAACCTAATACCTCATACTAGCAAAACATAGCTACTATAGTATAGTGGTTCTAGGATCGTCCACAGAGATGGGTTTTCTTCATGGAAATGACTACAATGTTGAGTTTAAACCGGTGATTTCATTAAGATATTAGGTTGTTATAAAAGAGTTGGTTTTGATGGTTAAAACTGAAAAAAAAAAAAAAAAAAAAAAAAATAAAATGGATTAAATTATGGAAAGAAGTCCCTTAAAGTATCAGGTTTCTACGCTAGGTTCCTCAGGCAAATGAGGGGTTTTCCAAGCCTTTCTTCGCATCGGGAGGATAACATAGTTATCTCCTAATCCATTCTTCATTTAGCTATAAAAACCATCACTTCATCACAATATCTGAAATGCACTACTCCATTAATGGTTCAACTGAAAAGCATGTCTCCTGTTCATCTTCCAATTAGCTCATAAATGATAACTTGTTTAACATTCATCGGATTCATGATTAAGTATCTAATGAGCCTGAAAGCCTACTCAAATATCAACCATTCAAGGTGACTCTCAAGGGATTGAAACTCAGAGTTGAAGGAAAGAACATTAATGATAGTGAAACCCTACTTTAAAATCACATCATGAAAACCCTTGTTTGCAATAGAGCCTTTCACCAAAGGCCTTTACTTCAAGGAAGGAAGGCTCGAAATCATCCTGAGGCTGTCACTAGTAGAAAAAAAGAAAGAAATTTCCAGAGAAAAGAAATGTGAGCTTCGAACGCTTTCCCAAAACTATTTTAAATAAAATCAAATATGTCCTACAAAAGTCTTCAAAGTGTTTTATACCACCCAACCCAATACAAAATAAAACACTATGCCATATAGGAGAAGTGGAAAACACAAAGAGTCAAAAGTCAACAATGCATTTTGTTGTGGGCTGCGACTTGGCAAGGTTGCTTCTCGGCCGTTCGCTTTCGCCTTCGCCTTCGCTTTTCTTTTGAAGTTTAAATTGCAATCGTGTTTCATGCTTTAAGCTCACTCCACCTTCTGAGACAGCAGTTTTGAAACAACAAAACTCTGCACAAAATTGATTAGTAGCCTTGCTAGGTCCCAACATGTCAACTCCAATAATTAAGTCACATTACAAAAAAGTGCTAAAACATGGTATTAAGGCTGTAATCAGCACTATCTAATAGTAATCACTCACCCCATCCTTACTCATGTTAATCTAATCCTATCTTATGATATTTCCTGATTCATGCTAGCTCTAAAATTCTTTTTGTTTTGCAATACTATTCTCCCTCATTTGCTTAGACTAGAGTTTGCACATTCTCTCGAGAAATATCTTCTTTCTCTGCATACTTTACCTTTTTCCATTGAGATCAAGAACTGAATCCATTGAAGAAGTTATGGCCTATGGTAAACCCAACTAAAATCATGGCTAAGGGCTTCATTCCGATGGGTTGCATAAAGTTACTGTGGTTGTCTCGCATTTTTGAGATTTTGATAGCATCGATTGAGTCGTGTTTGATCTGATTCTCCTACCACTATAGACACTTCACTTGACGGAATCACTTAAAGTGCTGCACTCAAATCGAGCTCAAGAATATTAACTTTCCTAACCCTTTAGTTCTATTTCCAATACATGAGAGATATTACCATTCTCACGCAGCCTACCTATCCATAATGTGTCAGGTCCGCTTGATATTTAGGATTCTTCTTGATATGTAGGCCTCTACCACCGAAACTCCATACCCGCAACTATCCGGAAACACATGACGCTGGTCGATCACCCATCGATCGCCGGGCATGTCGAAGCTCTTGTGAGTTCTCTTATGCAAATATGTATTTTTCCCCAACTGAAAAACGCCATTGAGTGATTACCTGGCGTAAGACACTTGCTCTAAGTCGCCTTATGCCTTAGGCACTTTACTGGCCTCTACTTCTACGTAAGCCATGAGTAAATATGTTTCTGAACATCTTACCATAGAGTTATGAGCCTGGTGGTCTACACAAATGTGGTTATTTTCTATATTTCCCAAAGCTTTCGAATAGGGAACCTACCTTTATAAGACTTCTGATTCTCTGTCGTCATTCCCAATGCATTTCATGCCCTTTTGATGATTCTTATTTCTTCTTCTTGGCTTGTAGATCGAAAGACAGCAATTACTTTTAAGGTTTGATTCTCAGACATATTTCAGTTTGAATAAGGATTGGCTTTATCTCAAACTATTTCGCATGAATTTGAGTCATGTGGCCTCTCGCAGTTTCAATTTGTAAGGGAAAATATTTCAAAGATCGTTGTTTCCACCTTTTCATCTTGCCTGCTTGCATCCCTCAAGGTTCACAATCATACCTCCCTGTCTTTGGGCCTCGCCGCCTTGGTTTTCACAGCTTATCCCAGCCTTACCTTACCTCTATCCAAAATTTTTAATAGATTTGGAGTTCAGATAAACACTGGTTAATGAGTATCAAATTCTTCATGCTCCATTAGGATTACCTCTTTATACTCTGGCACAATCCTTCTTCTGGTGGAATTTAGATTTTACTTGTGCTCCTTAGTTCGCGCCCAATTACAAGTAAAAAGAATCATTGTCATTTTGGTCTACATAAATCTCTACCTCATGCCGATTTCATTTTTCACAGGATTGACTTCTTTTCCTAGTAGGTCTACCAAGAAACTCAAGATGGCCAAGGATAAAAATATTGCTTCCAGTAGTTGACCTAAAAAGCCTAAACTTTCTAAAGATGTGGAGAATTTTCCAACTTACAGCGAACAAGGTACGCATCAACCCATCGCTTGATTTCTCCAATATTATTGATGATCTCATTGAGGTTGAAGAAGTGGAAGATCCTCTATGATAGTGCAGTGAGCAAGGGCCGACCCTTGAGCAAGAGACCTCAAGCCAGGATGATTCCCGTATTAGTAGTCACCCACGAGATAGAGAGATGACAAGACTCTTCGATGAAAGCAACATCGTTGTCGAGAAAAAGCCAATATGAGCATACTTCAACTTACTCCTTTCTCCGCTCGTTTTCACCTTTATCTTTCCTCTTCTTTGTATTTTCTTTTCCCTTGCCTCATTTTCCATTTTCAAGCTTCATCGAGATCAACTTTTCAAATAGAGGCGAAATTGATTTATCTTTTGGACTTGTCTTTCCAGACCAAGCCACTTCGCCCTCCAACTTAAAGGCCCTTCGACCTATGGCTACAATTGCTGTAGACTCCGTGAGCCATTCTTCGCTTGATTTGCTTTCTTTATCTACCAGCCAAAAGGATGCTTTCTATGTAGCTTCCAGCGCATGTCGGGTACAGGGCCTAAAGCAAAGTCAAACCAAGGTTTTCATTTCGTAAATTTTAGATCAAAATTCTTTATTTTACCCTACATTAGATCGTGGCTCGAAATCAAACATGGAGATCTTCCAAGTCAAGTTACCTAAAAGATAAAATGTGAGTCTGAGCAGCCCAACTTACTGCCAGAAACAAGCCACCAGTGGTCGAGTGAGTCAGGTACTTCAGTCACATGCTCACAGTTATATATTTAGGGTCCTTTGACGTTAGTCTGAGAAGGAGAGCTAACCCCTTAGTGGAGCATTCAGGAAGTCGTAGCTACCCGGCCGACTTGCCATCTACAAAGAGTTGAGTCCTTAGGTCACTCCTAGCTTCGATGCGATGCAGGCAACAAGATTGGTTTAAAATTATAGAAATTGGATGCATTTCGCTAGCATTGCCTTGGCTAGAATGGGATTCTCCTAGCTCTTTGATTTCCATGATATGACTTTGACATTACTTAACAATCATGAACCAAGGCTTTAATTCTGGGAATTTTTAGCCATCTATTTGAGCATTTTTCGCCTGTAAAGCTTCCTTTCTCGCACTTGCTTCTTTTGTAATATCTGCTTGCTTTTGTACTCTGCAACCTATGATGACAAATGCATTTATTCCACGGCTATTATGCTCCCTTTTCTAATTCCTTACTAGGTGGCCATTGGCCTACCATTTTGCTTACAGTGGAAGGAGGAGAATTGGAATGTCTTCTCCCATGACATACTACTTGTTGAAGATTCATTGAACACTACACTACATAGGCTATTCTATAAACATAACATTGCATTAGTGGATTAAGGTAGTACTAGGCCTACCTTTTCGATGTGTGTTGATGCTTAGAATGAATTGTGGAGAACTCACTAAACACTGTAAAGATAAAAAGTGACTTTACAATCCACACATTGTGACAAGGATCAAGGTGGCACTAAGCCTACCTGATGTGTGCAATGTCGGTGGGAATAATGTCGTAACTTTGTTGTTGATTAAAAAGTGGTCCTTAGACCTACTTTCTTCTTTTATTTGAAAATATATACCTGTATATCGTATAAGTACATATTGAGAAATGTATCAGGCACTCCTATTATATATTCGAGAAATAGTGGCATAAAAAGCCTATTGAATATATGTTTATCCAAAACATAGATTAGAACAAGGTACTATGCTTGAGAAAACTTGAATGTTTAAGAACACAGTGGCTAAAAAAGCCTACTTTTCTCCAAAACATAGAATAGAACAAGGTACTTTTGCTAGGAGAAACTTTGAATGTTTGAGAATACAATGGCTAAAAGCCTACTTTACCCAAACATAGAACATTTCCTTAATATTATCTTTTAAGGCCGTGGAATCACTTAATTCTTTCGGGATGTTTTAAAATTTCTCATGCAAAGGGAAATATTTCTTCGTGTCTTTCCCATTGATGAACCTCTTATGTGGCTCTCCTTGTAGGTTTGCTAATCAGTTTGCGTTTCCAGGTAGTATTTGATACACCTTGAAAGATCCCTCCCAGGGAGACCATTTGCCCAATTCTTTGTCTTTGGAACCAACTAGAAGTATAATCTTCCAAACAAGCTCTCCTACTCCAAATTTTTTAATTCACTTGTTGTAAATATGAGCCACTTTATTTTTCTGAATCAACATATAGCTGAAGGCTTGTATTTTTCTGGCATCTACTGATTTGAGTTCCATCATCATGGCCTCACTGTACTCTTGAAGAGTAAGGCCATTTTTCTTGGAAACTCTTAGAGAAGGCACCACTACTTCCATTGGGAGTATCATCTGTTCATAAGTCAAAGAGAAAGGACTTTACCCTTGTAAAACTCGCTTTGAGAAGTCATGTAGTCCCATAATGTCTTTGATAAAATCCAATGTCGGCCTCTCTAGATTCTTCTCTAGCATTTTCTTAGATCCTTATCAACACTTTTCATACAGCTTCGTCATTCATCAAGCTCGTCATAGAAAGGAGTTGATCCGATGAGTTATATCCCATAATTCGCAGCAAAGTAATTCATCTCTTCACTAGTGAATATTGCTCCTGATCGTGAGTAATGTGACTGGTGGAATCAAAACCTATGAATACCCGCTCCTCATGATCCCTGATCACATCCTTATATTATGTTTTCCACGAGATCGCCTCCACCTCTTTAGTGAAATAGTCCGTAGCACCAGGATGAAGTTATGCTCTTTGATGATGCCGGGATGAATCTTTCTAATCAAGTCCGCGCCATCCTCTCGAATGGTCATAGCTTTACCATTAAATGTAATTCAACAACAAGGATCCTTTGTATGTTTCCATATTTTTGGCACTGACAACCTTTGAGTATGTAATGTAATCTTTTAGAATGGTCGGCCAAAAATAGTCGTGTCTTCTAATTAACCAACACATCTTTACTCTAGATTGATGGGCTCCACAAACTCCTTCATGAACTTGCTTCATAACTGCCATGCTGTCTGGGAAAGATAAGCACTTGAGTAATAACCCATCAATTCCTTTATTGTATAACTCTCCAAGAACAAAATCTGGTGCCAGCCTTCTGCTATGTGGAGAACCCTTGTTTAGATTCTCCAAATATTCTTTAAATTCTGCCTCCAATCTCCAACATTCACGCATATTGAAGATGTCTATGTCGATACCCCTTTCAAAAAAATTAAAGGCGATTCTTCTTCTCCATCATGATGAGCTTATGGGTCAATTCTTCACCCATTTTTACACTGTGCCCAGGGTTCATCAACTTCCCATTGATTCCCGCATGTTTAAATTCCACATTAGCAAAGGAGTGTAACAATTGAATGGTCACAATAAAGTAAGGTGCTAATAGCAAGCTATTGCACTTATACTCCCCGCACTGGCTGGAAGTACCAATTGAGCATCTCCTAAATGACTCGAACATCTTTTCCCAAGCTTCCAGTAGATCTCTAATCACCAAAGCTTCATACTCAATCTAATTGTTGTGAGCATTCAAAGGCGATTGAAAGACAATGTAGTCTTTACTCCTCTTAGGAAATTATCACTATCGCTACACTGTTGAATTCTCTGTGCTTGAACCATCAAATTTGAGGATCCAAGGTTCCTTTTCTGCTCCATAAATTTAGTCTGTTTTGCTCTATCCCACCCTAGTGCAAAGGATGATCAATCAGGAAATCGCCAATGCTTTTCTTATCATCAATGGTACAAACTGCTGTGAATTTTGACAAAGCAAAGGACCATTTACTCTATCCTCCCTATAATCAATGGTCAATTAACCATGTAATTTATAAGATCCATCCGAGAAACCACAAAGACTCGAGACTTGATCACAATGTCTCACTTATATATAAAGCACAAGGCCAAACATAGTTTTTCAATTAGGGTATATCTTGTTTCTGGTAGATTTAAGACCCTACTCAAATATATACAACCTACTCATTACCTATAGAATTTTTTTGTGTCAAAAGACAATCTATTGACTCATTTGTGGTTGATTAATATAATTTAAGTGGATGACCTTGCATGGGAGGCATTAAAATAGCAGGTTTAGAGAGGTACTTCTTTGATCTGTCAAACGTTGCTTGATGTCATTCCTCCCACGTAGTCCTATATCTGCTTCACCAAGTTAGATAATTCCTTGGTTTTAATTGTCAAAGTTAGAGATAAATCTTCTAAATAATTTTACTTCAATTCAAGTAAACTTTTGGGAGTTTCTTTTTTGTGGAGAATCAAGTTGAAGCAATAGCTTTTGCTTTGTTTTCAGAACATCCCAAATTATACTGTAGTTTTATGACATGTGGGTATAATGAAGTCACCGTAGTTTTCGACAATTTAATAGTTATGTGGAAAATGATATAACCGAATACAAAGAGTCAAGGTAAATTGGTAAATTGGTAAATTGATAATTGGTAAATTAGTAATTGCCAATTAAGAACCTAAAAAGAATAAAACAAGAAGATTATATGTCATTGTAGAATTATGATAAGTCGATTGTCAAATTTACGAAGCTGGAGGACTAGCATGGGGCCAAAACTTAAGTCAAAATGAGGCATGAGACAAGAACTTGTCTCTAGAATTTGTTCTCTATTTTGGGCTTTGGGAGCTAGGGCATCCAGTTGTGTGGGGAGGAGACCAAATTGGTTTTCTCAATCCATTGTTCTTAGCTCTCTTGGATTCAATGAAACGAGGGGAAAGGAAAGGAGAAAGGAAGAAGGAAGAAAGAAAGCTTGGTTTGGAAGTTTCTAGACATCAAGGTTAGGAAAAACATCCTAACTCTCCCATTATTGTGTTTATTTTTTTTTCTTTTTTTTGGTTTGAGTTGGTTTTAGTTAGGCTGGGGTATGCAGGTGAAAAGGACCGAAAATGTGTAAAGACATTGTAGGTATTTTGAGAAGTGCTATCAAATTTCCCTAAAACTTATGTTTTTGTTTTGGCCATAACTTCGCCTATGGACCTCCAATTTGGATGATTCTAGTTGGAGATGAAACCTAAGAACCAGATTTACAAATGTCTAGAAGATACCTAGATTTAAATCCTGCTTTAAAAACCATGAAAAAGAGTTTTACAGCAAGATATGGATTTTTTCCCCTCTACGGGAGTAGTTCATGTTGTTTTACATTATATTGGAGTCGTATTGCTCCCAGATAGAGGTGGAATCAAACTCTACTGAAACTAGACACCTAGGAGATTAAATTTTATGAAGAAAGTATGGTCACATAATGTCTCTATTTTTCCCAGAAATTCGTCTAATTGAGAACATAATACTGTCCTTGGAAACTATTCAAGAATAGTCTGGAATTTTTGGCCATATCTCCTAATTTAAAGGTCCAAATGACCTGATCTATGATCCCTTGGAAACTTAAGATATAGGTAAATATTTTGTTAGAAGATCACTTTGTCTAAAAACCTCGTTTATTGGGTCGAAATTATAGTTGGAAATGAACTTAGGATGTGTTAGTTAATATTCTAGAGTCGCGATGCTTGGGTGACGTCGTGATGCTAGATTCATTAGAAGCCATTAGATGGTAGTACTGTAGTTGGTGGTCTTGCATGTGGTGTTTTAGAAAATCTCCCTTTCTTTTTTTATTTCTAGAGGCCATCTCTCTTTTGTTTGGACTTTGAATGGGGTGATCTTGGATTAATGTATAGCTAAGAATGTAGAATCCATCCCACATCAATATACCGTGAATTTTATTAAGACCAATAAAAATAACAAAAACACATATAATTATACTACTTAATATAAGATAGTGAATAAATAGGGTTAGTGCTATTCCAACATACATTAAGGTAATCAACACGTTTGTTAAAATATTTATTTAGCACATGTAATTAATGCTATTCAAGACTCTTGTTCTTAAAGGTACCATTAAGTGGGTTGCAATTTCTGACCACTTCTTGTTATAAATATCATAGTACCTTTGAGTACCTATTTTACTTGCATCCCTTTATTCATTGTTACTGGTCTGTACGGATAAACATTTATATGATGTGTGTGAATGAGCAATGGAGCTTTGTGAAAGTAACGACTCGAGATCTTCAGGCATAGCTACATTTTGTATTATAGTGTACCTCTGAAGTACCTTGGTTATGACATTTTCTATTATGAACTCCTACGGGAGAGATGAATAATATGATATGTGAAATAATTATATGGATGCACATATACTGGAATTGAGGATCATTGTAAGAGGTCATATATATACATTATGTGGAAAGGTCTTGACACTCTGCTGATGTCACGAACTTGCCAGCGCCACATCGAGTTGAAAAGGGAAGGAAATGATATGCCAATGTTCGAGCATCATAACAGTAATTGTCGCGACATCAAGTCAATGTCGGCGACATCCTGACTAAATAATGCGATATCAAAAGCAACCTTGGTAGTCGAGCTACATCGGACGTCTAATGGCGACATCGCCACGACATGGCTCACGATGTGGATTGTAGTCGATGGCGAAGTGTTTAATGTGCGTATGGCGGCGACATCGCCACGACATGGCTACAACATTGGCTGTAGTCAGCTAAGCTAAAGAGTTGATAACCAGCGACATCACAGCTCAATGTGCGCCTTATCACAGCTCAATGTCGCGACATCGGCCAAGGATTGTGGTGGTGTTATCAGTTGACTAATGTCGCAACATTACATCGTGGCGACATCGAGCAAACTTTCGGCTAGTGAAGATATATCGTGCCCCCAAGCTTGAGCCATAATGAGCAGTCAGGAGATCTGAACCATTTCAAAACCATTTGTCGAAACACATTTCATATAAACATACTTATATATGAATATATGATATATTACTAATACATTCATTAATATGAAATATACATCATATCATTTCAAGATGGCCCGTATCTATTCTTTAGTACAACATATTGATCTGAAAATGGCATTCCATGCCTTTGTAACATATTTACAAATGTGAGTTCATCCTTTTCACCCCGATATTAAAATACATTCCATGAAGATTTATACATGTTTTGGTTTCTGTAGAATGGTGCATGATGTCGTGAGTGGTGGTTGTCAGGGCGGAGTGAAACACATTTAAATATACTCTACAGCGTATGTGTGACTATGTAACAGGTCTTCGAGTCTGAGATACTATCTACACGGTACACAGGCGTGAAAAATCAACGCTAAGCATTTTTCATGCTTAGTGGTTCTTTAAGTTTCTATTCTCATTTCATCACGATCAATAGAACATATATATGCACATATAAACATATAAATAACATTGCCCATATGCATCAATTAATCATCCTCAATTACATCCCGACCTGTTTTATTTTGAACAAAATTTCGACGTTTGTTCATGTGATCCATCGATATATATATATATATATATATATAGTTTAACATACATTCATTTATCTTGCATATAAAAACACGATGATTCACACTTTCATGTTTACTTATACTGATATTTTTTGTCATAACCGTTCACTAATTTACATTTGTTAACCATTTTGCCCTTAAAAGGAATGTCGAAATTTTGATTGCATAGGATATGAATCCATGACATGATCCCGGATTGGGCTCTTGGTCGGTTCATTTTAATAACTCATTGCATTTGTTCTGTTGGTTATTTTATATTTGCATTTTTGTGTACACTCTTAGATGTGTCTCGTTTAGACTCTGATCGGTGTGTCACCATCAGTATATCATTCGTAACGCTACATTTATCCTTGATAGTATGTCCCATCATAGCGGAATATGGCTAACACATTCTCTTAAGGGCATTAATAATTAGTCATAGTAAAAGTTACTAGATTATATATTCACAAGAGCCTTGAGTTTACAACCAAATATGCCTACTTTACCACTATGTTAACTATCGGAGTTAACCCATTTTAAAAACCAATTTATTCGATCGATGATACGTACACAAAAAGTTACACATAATCTCATAGAAACTGCTATCTCTCGCGTTTGGCCATAATCCGATCACTTTTGTTTGTTTAACTCACTTAACACATGAGTTTCGCGCACTATTTCAATTACATAAATACTAACAGATTTGGAAACATAATTTAAACACATATGCGGTAATTTTGCACTAAAGCCCAGAACCATACACAATACATTCGACTACATGATTCATGCATTAACATACATTGCCTTCCCTTTTTTTCATGTTAATTCACTTGAGATCAATTAACCAACACCCAAAGCATTTATTTATGGTTCAAACTAGAAGCACGCATGCGAATTTTATATCAACACTTCGGGTTTGATGACAAAATAAACACAACAAAAACAAGAAGAGAAATGTGAAGAACAAAATAAAAGGGTTGTCCATTCTTATTTCGTATTCCTTGAATCCCTATCTTAGCTCGGGTTAAACATCATGCCAACCCCTAATGCATCCACAAATACGTCCTGATCGGAGAAACGAACAAATAAAAATCAATCGTGAATGCATGGGTTTCTAGTTATGGTTTCTACCCATTACACCTTCGCGCAAAATTTTAGAATAATTGAGTCATATTTTACCCAAACTTCCTTCGATAAAATGATAGCTCTATGAGTCTATTTTCAGTAGAAATTGGAATCATCACATTTGGATTATTACTACTTAACCTATGTGAAAACCTGCGTACCCAAAACGAGGAGGATAACCCGACTTATTCATATTTTTCACTTGAGTATAAAAATAGGGGACTTAGCTTCGGGTTGCTTCTTGGTGCAACTTATATAATTTGTAGGTATACCTCTTAGGGGTTCTTTCCAACTTGAAATCACTCAATTTGGATGACAAATGGCCCAGGTTATAGCGAAAACAAAACATGACACAACCAATGAATTTTCTATTCTAGACTTTGTTTTGGTCCATCTCGGAAACACCAGCGTGAGCCTTATTCTGAGATGGCTTTGGAATCTCCCCATTTCTTCTAAGTTTTCCATCCATGAGTCTTATGCACACCACTATCAGTGGAATCCATCCAATTGGAGATTCGAATGCCAATTATGGCCAAAACAAAACATAAGGTTTGAAAAAAACTTTGACAATTCCCTTAAACCTATATATCTCTTTTACACTTCTTAGTGCTGGGCCCACAAGCAACAAAACCTGACTCAGCGATACAACTCCGATTCAAAACAAATTACCCAAGATGGAAGAGTTAGGTTCTCCTAAACATAAAAACGAAAATGAGTTAGGACTTTCTAACAATCGAAAAGGAGAATCCATCTGACTGATCGAATAAAAACAAACATCGATGACTCACAACAAGTATAACACATGAATGAGAAGGATTTAGAGTTCTTCCTAACTATAGACATGAACAAAATAGAGAGTTGGATGGTTTCTCTTATGATTTCCTTGAAATACCTTGAACACAACCTTGCCTTCTCTTGATCAAGCAAAACCTTGAATTAAATGGAGAGATAGCAAACCCTCGATTGGCTTATCTTCTCCTTCATGTGAACCCCCAATATTTAAAGTGTGAAATGCCTTCTAAGACTTAATTTGGTCTTATCCCATATTCTAAATGTATAAGACGCTGTTTGCAAATCTCTCATTTTTGCTTAAGTTTTCCATTTTTGCATTAAAGTCCTTCATTCCATTTCTTGCAATTCCATTTATCACATATTCGACTTTAACATGTATTCTTCTAGCTTTATGACCCTTGAGTCCTTAATGTGACATTTTCTATTTTACTCTTAACTCTTGTAGTAATTACAGTTTTATCATTTTCTCCACTTAGTATTAAATTTTTTTTTCGAAAAATGTAATTTAAATTATTTTATACCCTAAACATGTTATAAAACTATTAGGGTATAATTTGGGTGTTCTGAAACATGAAAGCGATATCCGCGACGTAAGCGATGTCAGCGACATCAATCAAAGCAACTGAGGTGAGGTGTAGCGGTAATGTCGTGGCAATCGGCAATGAAGACTAACGACGATAATCGGCGACATCGACGAAGGCGAACAACTGGAGATCTAAACATCGATAATCGCGACATCGAACGATGAATGTCGCGACATCGAAGCCAATGTGGGTGGTGAGACCGATCCAATGTTGCGACATCCAGACCCGGCGATGCCTTGAAACATCGAGATTCAGTATGAGCATCCATCCAATGTCCGCGACATCGACAGGTGGTCGAATGAACTTAATTGACTAATGTCGCAACACCATTTCATGATAGCCATAACATGGTTAAATGATCGAACCATAGGTCGATGTCACTACATCAACATGACATCGAGTTGACCACAGCTGATATCGCGGCATTAGCGAAGTAAGAAGAGTTGAAGAAGCGATGTGGCGGCTTGACAACTTAGTGTTGCGACATCGGCACCATGTCACGCGACGCATCAAAAGGCAATATCACGACATCAAAGTTGATCTGACATTGCGTCTTAGTGTGGTGATATCATCACGACATTGATTAATCACTTTGAAATTTTGAGAAATACTGACAATCTTTCAATGTCTTGACGCCAGTTCATACGACGCATTGACAACTCCGATGTCACGACATCAGCAGCTAGGGTAGAATTTCTGGGCTTTTTGAAGTGTGTGATTCTCACCTTACCTCGTTTTAGAATTTCAGACTTGAGCTATAAATAAAGCTCTAGGGATAATTAACACGACTTACAGCCATTTTCATCAAATAAGTGTGCTTTTTGGGAGGGTTGAAGTCTCATTGTATATTTTTTTCTTTTTCTTTTTCCTTTTTAGTTTGTTTTTCACAAATTTAGTTTCTTCTTTCATATTAGAGTAGTGATATGAATTGGGATTCGGAGCTAGATGAATGTAAATCGAAGCTTAAATTTATGTCTGAATTTCGATGGAATCTAGAAATTTTTTGGAATTCATTTTTCTTCGATTTTGATTACAATTTCAATGAATTTAGTTGATCAACTAGTCATTGTCATTTGTGATCAAATTTTAGAGGCTAAACTCCTACAGGAAGAATGCATGCTTTTGGAATTGTGTTGTAGTGTTATAATGTTGTCAGGGTATGAAAGTTGGAGTGATTTAATTGATATTATTCTTTATGTTGAGATGTTCTAAATATCGGTGTTTGGTACCCGAAGAGTTGTATCATTACTCGATTTCGAAATCCTTAGTGAGACATGGTGGATTACTTGAGCAGTAGTTACTTAGGGTAAATTATATTGATATTGTTTGAACTAATGAACTCTTTGGATCGCTCACAGTACATGTTTAGTGAAGATGCAACCTCTGGGTCAAGGATCCTCTGGTTGGCAGCGGGAGGCGTGTTCTGAGGCATATGATCCACACACTAATCCTAACAGGTTTAATTTAGAGAGGTTTCACCTCAATTGATAAGAATAAACTCAATCCAGTGTTAGCTGAGATTCTAATTAAGGAAATAAGGGATTCTTGTCTAATTGATGGCTGAGGTATCAAGTATATTGAAAACGGCTTGTATAATCTTGTCTATGAGGATAAGCAATTTCCAGTCCTAAGAGATGGTTGTGAAGTACTGAAAAGGAAAAATAGTCAGATCTTAAAGAGGATCCAAGTCTATAGTGGCTTTTCGGACCCATTATCTATAGATAGAAATGTGGTGGCGGAGGTGAAGTAATGCGGTGTGAGGAGAAATTCATTTGCTAAATTTCTGCTTTCTCTTGGACAACTAAGTTCATGTCTCATACTCATATTTTATTTGAAACCGACAAATTAATGGACCTGACAGTTCATTCGATGTTATTTCAGTCCATTAAATTCCCCAATTCATGTATTTTAGAATTTCTTTAACTTTTTATTCAATTTCTTTTAGACATAGCATATAGTTTTTCTGAATTTAGAGGTTAATATTGATGAGCTTGAATAAGGGTAGTTAATCTTTAGACTCTCAAAAATCAATCCTCGTGGGAATGATATTGAACTTATTTTGTCAGCACATTACATGTATGACTTGTGCACTAGAGTGATTTAAGTAAAAACCAAATTTTAATTGCAAATCATTACTTATAAAGCAAAGGAAAAATTTATATATTCGATCCAATCAAGTTAAGCATTACCCCTATTGGGGAGTGAATAATCTTTATGGTAATGCTAAGGAATCGATCATTTTGTCTATGTTATAATCATTCAAACCTTATATACTTAGCACGGTGTTTGTCAGGTGTAGGTTTCGAAGGGTCGCAGGGACGTGCCACACTCGTCGAGGCCCGACTCGACAGTGGGAGTCTTCTATGTGGGTCCTCACTCCCGTATTCTCTTTTGTAATAGAAATGTAAAAGTATTTGATGTGGTGAGAGAACTTGTAGAATATAAAAGTGGTTAGAGACTTAGCTTATATGTCTTGGATATTTTGCAATCACCACTATAGTGAGTAATTCGACAAGGTTATGGTTTGTGATGCGGAGTTTTTGTAATTATGCCCTTTTTAAAACAAGTTTATATCGATTATGAATCTGTAAGCTGAAATGGTCTCAAATCAACCGGAAAATCGGGTTAACGGTCTCGACTTTGTGTGGCGTCCTCCTTCTTTGCGATCGAGAAGTTAGTGGTATTAGAGCGAGGTTTAGGCGTTTGAAAATTATTAGGTTAAAATGTACCTATATAGCATTGTGTTAACTGTCTGGATGTCCTTGTTTTTTTTTTTTATAGTGAATAAGATGGAATGACCCGAAGACATTATTGAGGAAAGTGCCAAAAGTGTTAACCACAAATATCCAAAGACCCATCAGCCCCGGTCGCCAGAAGTAGGCTAGAGAGTGAACATGACTTTCCTATTGTTTCAACCGAAGCGTTGTTCAAAATTTCTCAGGATATAGCAAGGGTCTTAGATTGACTTACAACCCCTAGAGCTCCAATTGATTTGGTAAGGAAGCATGGAGTAGAAGAAGAATTCATGAGTACGAGAGTACGGAAAAGAGTCGGATAAAGCTCGGTTTTGGCTTGAGCGCAAGGGCTTTGGACCAGTGAAATGTCCCACGAGCCGGATGAGTCAAATGTGGTCTCCACTTTTTGCAGGTGCAACTTATGATTGGTAGAAGTTAGTTCTAAGAAATCCAATGCTTCCAGACCCAATTACATGGGACTTCTTTGTCCAAGAGTTTCAGACGAAGTATGTCACCGATGATTATAAAGATACCAAATGGAAGAAATTCTTGAATCTGAAACAAGGGTATTTGACAGTGGCAGAGTATGAGAAAGAGTTTAGTCGCCTCAGTAAGTATGCACGAACCCCGGTTCTTACTAGGCCCCTTCCAGATGTATGACAGTTTGAGGATGGCACAAAAATGCATAAAAGTTTCTTCAGTAGTTACATCATTTCTAGTGGTGAATTTCTATTAGTTGGTGCAATCGGCTATGAAGATTGAAATGATGAGTTAGGAAGAAATCGAAAAGTTTCTTCCAAGGTGGTCCCTTCCCGGGTAAAAGAGATAGAGAGTCTAAGTTGAATCAATCATAGTTTTCTCTTTCGAGGTAGGCGAGGACCTCTGATGACTCTGGAGTTCGTAGGAGCGCCAGCAAACTGAGTGAAAGACAAGATGCTGCAGCTTCGAAAATATCGTGCAGTACTGAGACGGATAAGCTGAGGGTGTTCCAGATGTGGAAGCCTGGACCATCTTTTAATCTCATTGTCATGATGATGCAGCTTTTAGAAATCCTGAGAAATAGCGAGAGGGAGGGGATCAAATGTACCTCCACCCGACTCATTGATAGGGGTAGGGGCGAGGTGGGTCGACGGCGTAGAAAGGTATTGCATCAGAAACAGTAAATCGCCTTAACACTACAGTCCTAGCTTGAGCCTATGCTATGAAGGCTCGTGAAGATCAAGATGCACCAAAGGTTATAGCTAGTATTTTCTCTCTTTATGACATTAAATGCATGTTTTGATAGATCCTAGTTCTACACATTCTTATGTGTACACTGAGCACTTGTTTGATAAAATGTCATCAGTAGAGCAATTGGCATATGACATGCATGTTACTAGTGTAACATCCCGAAATATACCCTAACAGTTTTCGGACTTGTTCAGGGTATATTATAAGCTAAATGGAATTTTTCGGAAATAAAACGAGAGACCGAGATTAATAATAAAAGCGAGGTAAATATGTAATTTACGGCAGGGACTATAAAAGGTATAATCAAGAAGTTTGTATGCCATTATTAGATTTGAGAAAGTTGGAATAGAAATAAAGAGAAATGGGGACAGATGCGATTTAAACTTAAGGCGAAAATGAGAAAAGTGTTAAAAAATGGGTTTTCTTGTCTTGGCAGAACACTTAGCCTTATGAGCATGAGATAAGACCAAAAAGTGGTCTCATTTTTGAGAGAAGGCAGAGTGGAGAGGGAGAGAGAAAGAGAAGGAGAGAAGAGAAGAAGAAAGAAAGAAAAGAAGAGAAGAAAGAAGAGAGGAGAAAGAGGGAGAAGCCAAGCGAGAGCCAAGGTATGGAACTACTAACTTTGAGTATGGAACTTGGATTTTGTATGGATCACATAGTTTTGTATGGGATTCTAGAAAACTTTATAATTCAAATCTAGGGTTGTGGGTTCTTCCTAATCAAAGATTTGTGAAGGTAGGGTTGGAAAACTCTAGAAATGGCTCCAGAGATAAAGTATAAATCCTTCTCTTAATGATTAGTACATGTTAAAATATAGTAATTGAGCTAGAGTTTAGAATAAACCCTAAATAATCATCATGTTCGATTTGTATATGGGTTGTGACCCATATTAGAGATTGATTTTGAAGGAATTCATGAAAGAGTTTTGAAAGAAAGACATGAAATTGGATAAATTGAGTAGAAAGTCATAAGATGAATTTGAAGTGGTCTTGAAGTGTTTATGAGGTATAGAGTTGATTGGGGATGAAAAAATATGGAAAAATAGAGGAGAAAAAACACACATTTTGGGCATTTGGGTGACATGTACCAGTACAACGAACATGTGCAGTACATATTGCGTTACGGTCGTTTTGGCCAACATGCAGGTACATGTTAGACGTATGGAGTCTGACCTGTTCTGGTTTCCAGTTTTGACCAGTTTTCGTATTTTGGCCATAACTTGCTCATTTCTTATCCGATTTGAGTGATTCAAGTGGATACATAAAATAGACTTCAAGGAGAACAAAACTTAAAGAATAGGCATCGCCAAATTCTGATCCAAAGTGGCCTAAAAATTCACTCAAAGTGGGGCCATGTGCAAGCCAAATTCTGATTTCAGTTTTGAACATAGAGTAGTGGGGTTGTTTGGACTGATAACTTGAGATTCGGTGCTGGGTGGATGATTCCAGTTGGAATGAACCCTTAGCACCTTATATTTAAAATAGTACAAGGACCTGAGTCAAACATGAAGTTAAGATCCCAGAAAATTAGTAATACGAACTGTTCTAGTGTGTCAGAGATTTAAGCCAGACTAGTTTGGCATGAAAATGTCATAGCTATAGTTTGGATGATCAGGTGGATTGATTCAATTCCTAAGTATAGTAGATTCATAGAGGAATAAGAATATATGAATGATGTGTGATTCCACATACATCATACTTCACAAGAATATGAAGTGCCATATGTAACAGGCATGAAACAAGGAAAAATGTAGAAAATGAAAAATGTAAAGATGTGTTCATGAAACATGAAAATGATTATGGAAAATGAAAATGGCTTGGTGAAACATGATTGTGAACATGAGAGGCAATATGTCATGAACACATAATGTGGTTAAGTGATATATGATTATTATCACATATAACCAGAAAATGATAACAAAAGATAGGATTATACATGAATAAGTATACGTAAATGAATTTACGAATGAGTATACATGAATGAATATGTGAATGAGTGTATGAATGAGTATACGTGAATAAGTATACGTAAATGAATTTATGAATGAGCATATGAAATAAGTATATAGATTGAGTATATCTTTTGAAAGATAATACGAAAGTGAAATTGGAATCGAAATGTGATTGTGATCGGTTATGAATGCTATTTGTGAAATATATATAAGTTTATATATATAATGATTTGAATCATTGTTATTCGAAATGTTTGTCATAAATATGCATGTATGCGTGTATTTGAACAATAAGTAGAGTGCGCATAAAAGTAAACATATTTGAAATGTAGTATTGAATTACCAACATGTGGGATTCTGGCTGGAGTGCCGTCATGAAGAGTAGCGAATTGTTAAATACGAGAAATCACATTGCTCTTGAATGACAAAAGACGGATTCAACAAGCGGAATGCATCGCAGATATCGGGGGAAGAGATTCTATAGTTAAAGTGAATCATCTTGCCAAATCTTGAGAAATCATTGCTATTGAATGACAAGCGGGCGAGTTAGCAAGCCCGAATGCATCGTGAATGTCGAGTCTATAGCCATATGTGAGGCGATGATGGTCTTGAGATCACATGTACTCTTGAATAATGACGGCCAGGTTCGTGGCCCGAATCGTCATGATGTCAATTCATTAGTTAAAGTGAATCATCTTGTAAAATGCGAAATCACATTACTCTTGAATGACAAATAGACGAGGGATTGACAATTGATCACATCGTGGATGTCGAATTCTATATTACATATGTGAGACGGTGATATTGAATGTGAATCACATTACTCTTGAATGACATACAGACGGGATTCAACAAGCTGAATTTTGTCATGAATGTCAATTCTATAATTATATGTGAAATCATAGTCGAAGCGAAATGATGGTATTGAAAAGTGTATTTGTATAAGTATTTTTACATTGCGATATGGTATAAAGGAATTGTATTGTAAATGCATTTTGTTGTTAAAAGTGAATGTTATGGGTGTATTGAATTTGTAAATGGTCATGGGATTTCCCGAAAGAAGTGCTGGCCAATTAAAAGGTCTAAAATAGAATAACATAAATGACATGTTTTGGAAAGATAATTAGAAAATGTCGGAATTAAGCTAGGGCTCTGCTTGGATCACTTATTGGTCAAGTCGGGGATTTGGGTCACGAAACTTTTGAAAATAAAAATTTAATAAAATGAAACAAATGTTAGAGTTGAAAGCGTCGGAATTAAGCAGGGCTACAGCAGATCCATGACCGGGTCCGTCGAGGGGATTCGGGTCTGACACTTTTGAAAATGAAAATTTAATAAAGCAGATAACTAAAGGAATTAAAGCGGGCATCCCCGGAGACATGAAATGTAATTTACTGACAAGGAGATTTAATTAAGGGCTTCGGCCGTGATAGTAAAATGAGTCTAATATGTATTGGTATTCGTCTGATTTTGACCCTGTATGTATCTAATATGACTTGATATGTTTCGATTTTCCATTGTATATATATAAGTTTGTTTGAATGTGATATGATATGCCATACATGTAGAAGATATGAATTGAAAATTTGTAAAAGACATGACATATGGAGATAGTGATATAGGTCACGAAAAGATAAATCTACATGTATAATATGAAGGATGAGTTAGAAGTCACATAAGAATAGACCGTTATATGAATAAGCAATAGCAAATGTAAAATGATAGTGACGTGAGTTTGTTATTGAGTGAATTCTTGTCTATATATTCCACTAAGCGTAAAGCTTGAAAATGCACTGGTGTTAATCGATGTAGGTGCGAAGAGGAGATAAAGAGGACGAGGACATTCACACCGGTTGGTAAATCTAGAGATAGGTGCTCACCTGACCAACATTTTCCATAATCTCTTGATGTTTGTATTAGATATGTACATGTATAAGTAGTGTATAAGTAGTGGGACTTAGCATATGTGTAGAGATTTGAATGGATACCACTCCGGTGGTAGTTCCTTTGTATATGTGAATGACTTTTGGTTATTACAAAAATTATTTATATACCCACAGGTATAAGTTAAGCTCTGAAAAAAAAAAAAAAAAAAAAAAAAAAGAGTCCCAGTATATGGTTCGCACCCAAAGCAGGTTCGGATCCTTGTCAGGTTGGGCCAAGAATCGGGGTGCTTGACAAGCGCAATCCCTAGGGCATAGTATCGAGGTGTTGGATGTATAAGGCGTCACTCTGATCCATGATAGAGAGTTCTCTGTTGAGCTAATTACATTGTCTTTTCACAAGTTTGACTTGATATTAGGGATGGATTGGTTGTCTAAACATTAATTTTATGGTGGAGTGTGATAAGAAGGAGTGTGGTGCTTAAATGTTTTGACCGGTCGGAGGTGTGATACACATGATGTCCAGATCTGCTTTGTATCTAATATATTCGAGTTATACAAGCAGTTGATTTCTTAAAGGATGTGAGGCCTTTTAGCATTGGTGCTTGACTGCAAGGGGGTCAGTAAAATGGAAGATATCTTAGGTGGTGAAAGAAGTTCTGATGTGTTTTTCTCGAAGAGCCTCTGGGTCTTCACGAAAGGGAAATGAGCTTGTCCATTGAAATTTTCTTGAGACGGCTCCACATCTTTAGGGCACCTTACCGTATGGCTCCAATTGAACTAAAAGAGCTAAAGACTCAACTACAAGAGCTATTAGACAAGGGATTCGTCCGACCTAGTGTTTTTCCCTAGGGTGCGCTAGTTTTGTTTATCAAAAAGAAAGATGGCACTCTCCGGATGTGTATTCATTATCGAAAAATAAATAAGGTAATAGTGAAAACTAAATATTTGTTGTCGAGAATAGAAGATCTATTCGATTAGTTGGGGAAATAAGCCAAGGATGTCTTTTCAAAAAGATAGACTACGATCGGGATATTATCCACTTAGGTGAAACATGTTGATGTTTAGCAATACTAGAACCTAATATGGAGTCATTATGATTTTTAGTAATGCCATTTGGGTTGATATCTGCCGTAGCATTCATGGACTTGATGAATAGGGTATTCCACCCTTATTTGGACCAGTTTGTAGTGGTATTCATAGATGACATCCTGGTGTATTCTAAGGATGCACAGGAACATGAACAACATTTGAAGATAGTGTTACAGACCCTGAGAGAAAAACAGTTGTTTGCAAAGTTAAGTAAGTGTGCTTTTTGGCTTAAAGAAGTGTCATTCTAGAGTCATGTGTGTCTGGATGGTATTAGAGTTGACCACTGCTGCAAGATTGAAGCGATTGTATGTTGAAACCACTGAAATGTAACAAAGGTGAGAAGTTTCTTGGGTTTAGCTAGATATTACCCACTGTTTGTAAAAGGATTCTCCGTCATAGCTCTACACTTACTAAGTTACTCCGGAAAGGGGTGAAGTTTGAATGGGATGACAAATGTCAGTCGAGTTTTGATCAATTAAAGAAAATACTCGTTGAAGCACCGGTGTTGACTTAGCCTTACTGTAGAGAGAGAATATGCCATGTACAAGGATGCTTCAAGGATCGAGCCTGGGACGTGGTAAATGATGCAAGATGGAAAGTGGTGGCATATGCCTTAAGATAGATGAAACCGCATAAGCAGAATTATCCCACACATGATTTAGAGTTAGCAGCGATAGTTTTCGCTTTGAAAATATGGCGACACTACTTATATGGTGAAAAATGTAGAATATTTACAGATCATAAGAGTCTTAAGTATCTGTTAACTCATAAGGAACTGAACTCGAGGCAACGTCAATGGCTAGAGTTGTTCAAAGACTATGATTACATAGTTGATTACCACCTAGGAAAAGCTAATGTGGTGGTCGATGCCTTAAGTAGAAAAGCGATTCGCTTTTGTCCCCGAAACATCGTATATGAAATTTGCATCCAATGGAGCTCATAGCTCAATTAAGAGCTATGCCTGATTTAAGGCAGATGATGATAGAAGCTCAGAAAAATGATGTCAAGTTACAATAAAGGGTACAATTAGTCATAAATGGAGACAAGACTAACTATTCTATGGAAGAAGATGGAGATTTCTATTACAAGAGCAGATTATGTGTATCGAATGTCTAGGAATTGAAAAATGATGTATGAAAGCCACAATATCAGATTACTATGCATCCTGGACATAACAAGATGTACCAGGATTTGAAACAATACTATTGGTGGTGAGGGATGAAAAGGGATATAGCAGAGTGTGTATCTAAATGTTTGACTTGTCAGCAAGTAAATGTTGAACATCAAGTACCATCCGATCTGTTAAATCCCATTCCAACACCACAATGGAAATGGGACAACATTACTATGGATTTTGTGTCCAGTTTTCCCCTCACCCAAAAGAAACACGATTTAGTTTGGGTAATTGTCGACAAACTTACAAAGTCTGCTCACTTTTTACCAGTCCGACTTGACTATTCCATGGATCGGTTAGCGGAGTTGTATTTGAGTGAGATTGTTCGTTTTCATGGGATTCCACTATCAATAGTGTCTGACCGCGATCCACAGTTTACGTCAAGGTTTTGAAAAGAATTACAGTCAGCCTTAGGTACTCGACTGAATTTTAGTACAACCTTCCATCCATAAACATATGGATAATCATAAAGAGTGATTCAAGTGTTAGAGGACATGCTTCGAGGTTATGTGCTAGATTTTTCTGGAAGTTGGGATAGGTATATTCCCCTTATGGAATTTTCTTATAACAACAGTTATCAAACTAGTATTAGTATGGCCCCCGATGAAGCCTTGTATGGCAGTGAATGTAGAACTCCTGTATGTTGGACAAACCTGAACGAGCATAAAGTAATTGGTCCTGACATAGTAAAGAGACAGAAGAAAAAGTTCAGATCATTCAAAAAAGGTTAAAAGCTGTTAGTGATAGACAAAAGTTGTACGCATAATGTATTCCATGGAGAAAGATACTCCGATTTGGAAAGAAATGGAAACTGAGTCCAAGGTTTATTGGACTTTATGAGATTTTAGAAAGAATTAGATTAGTCATTTACTGTTTGGCCCTCCTTCCAGAGTTGGCCAAATTACATAATGTATTCCATGTCTCAATGCTTCGGAGATACCGTTCTGATGAATCGCACATCTTTCCAGTACAAGATGTACATGTGTAATCAGACTTCACTTATGATGAAGAACCAAAAGCTAATCTAGCTCGTGAAGTGAAACAATTGCGAAACAAACAAGTCCCTCTGGTAAAAGTACTTTGGCAACTCCATGGTATAGAGAAAGCAACTTGAGAACCGTAATTGGATACGAAGGCACAAGCATTCGCAACTCTTTAATTCGTATGAATTTCAGAGAAACGAAATTCTTCTAAGGGGAAGAGAGTTGTAACACACCAAATTATACCCTAGTACTTTTATAACATGTGTAGGGTATAATGGAAGTCAAATTAGCATTTTTCGGAAAATTAATAGTTAAGTGTGAAAAATGATATAACCGGAATTATTAAAGAGTCAAGGTAAATTGGTAAATTGCCAATTAAGGAACCAAAAGACATAAAACAATAAGATTATATGTCATTGTAGAATTTTGATAAGTTGATTGTCAAATTTAATGAAGTAGGAGGACTAAAGGGCAAGGGGAAATTTAATAGTTAAGTGTGAAAAATGATATAACCGGAATTATTAAAGAGTCAAGGTAAATTGGTAAATTGCTAATTAAGGAACCAAAAGACATAAAACAATAAGATTATATGCCATTGTAGAATTGTGATAAGTTGATTGTCAAATTTAATGAAGTAGGAGAACTAAAGTGCAAGGGCTAAAAACTTAAGTCAAAAGGAGGCATGAGACAAGAACTTGTCTCTAGAATTTGTTCTCCATTTTGGGCTTCTTGGGAGCTGTGGCATTCGTCAGGTAGGAGGAGACCAAATTGGTTTGGTCAATCCATTGTTATTGGCTTTCTTAGTTCAAGCAAAGAGGAGGAAAGGAAAGGAAAGGAAGAAGGAAGAGAAAGAAAGCTCGGTTTGGAAATTTCAAGACATCAAGGTTCGGAAAAAGATCCTAACTCTCCCATTATTCAGGTTTTTTCGGGGGCTCTTGAGTCGGCCTTGAGGTTAGCTTGGATCTTTTTAGTTTGGGTTGGAAATCTGTCTGGCAGATAAGGACCAAAAATGTGTAAAGAGACATGTAGTATTTTAGCGGAAGTAAAGGTCCAAATTTCCTTAAACCTCGTGTTTTGTTTTGGCCATAACTCGTCTACATACCTTACAATTGGATGATTCTAGTTGGAGATGAAACCTAAGAACTAGAGCTACAAATATCTAGAAAAGACCAAGATTTAAATCCTTCTCTAAGAACCACGAAAAAGAGTTTTACAGTAAGATACGGATGTTGTCACCTCTACAGGAGTAGTTCATGTTGTTTCCAGACCATATATCAGTCATACTGATCCAAAATGAGGTGAATCAAAATTCTATTGAAACTAGATACCCAGGAGAGTAACTTTCATAAAGAAAGTACGGTCATAATGTCTCTATTATTCCCATAAATTCGTCCAATTGAGAACACAATACTGTCCTTCGAAACTGTTCAGGATCAATCTAGAATGTTTTGGCCATATCTCCTAATTTAAAGGTCCAAATGACCTATTCTATGATCCTTTGGAAACTTAAGACATAGGTGAACATTTTTTTAGTATATCACTTTGTCTAAAAACCTTATTTACTGGGTCGAAATTGTAGTTGGAAATGGAATTAGAATGTGTTAGTTAATATTTCAGAGACGCGACGCTTGGATGATGTCGTGATGCTTGATTCATTAGAAGCCGTTAGATAGACTGAAAATGCACAACCGTTGAGTGGTGCTACATGTGGTGTCTTAGAAAAATCCCCTTTTTTTATTTCTAGAGGCCATCTCTCTTTTGTTCGGACTCCGAATGGGGCAATCTTAGATTCTATGTGTAGCTAAGAATGTCTAGAATCCGTCCACATTAGTATAACATGAATGTTATTAAGACCAGTATAAAATTCTCTGAAACACATATAATTGTATGCCTACTTAATACAGGATAGTGAATAAATAGGGACTAGTGCTATTCAACACTTCTGTTCCATGCTAATCAACACGTCTGTTTCGTGCTATTTAGTACGTCTGTTCAGTGCTATTCAACACTCCTGTTTTACTAGTACCACTAAGTGGGTTCCATTTACGGCCACTTCTTATTCTGTAATGTACCGTACCTTCGGGTACCTATTGTACTACATCCCTTTTATTCATTGTTACTGGTTTACGCAGTAAACATTTAGGTCCATCCCTTTTATGAATAATGCTAAGGCATAAGTCTATTATGCACTGCAATATACCTATGGGTACCTTCTGTTATGACATTTATGTTATGAACTCCTACAGGAGAGATGAATAATATGATATGTGAAATAATTATAAGGATGCATATATACTAAAATTAAGGATCAATGTAGTTTAGGTCATATATATATCGCTATTCTATTTTCCCACTAAGTTATACATGCTTAAAGACGTAGTATTTCATCCATGTAAGTTCAAGAAGTCGCTGGACATCTCAGACTCACATAAGCTGCCAACTCACGCAAGAGCCTCTTATGTGGGTCCTCTACTCCATATTCTCTTTTGTAATAGAAATGTAAATGTAATATTTGATGTAGTGAAACTTGTAAGAATATAAGTAGTTACAGACTCAAGCTTATATGTACTGGATATTTTAATCAACACTGTAGTGGTAATTCCATAAGGTTATGGTTTGTAGTCTGGAATTTTTATAATTCTGGCCTTTTTGAAACAAGTTTATATTATTTATGAACAGTATGCTGAATGGTCTCAATAATGCCATTAAAATTATGTTAAAGGTCTCAACTTTGTGTGGTGTCCCCTTACCTATCACTTCTGATGCAGAGCTTCTATAAACAAAACCAAACATTAGGAGTTCAGCCCTAATTATTGAAGAATTGACTGGGAGGTAAAAAGCATTGAACACATGAAAACTTCGGGACCTCATTCGGGGCCTTGGAAGGCAAAAAACGTGGTCAAACTTGGGCAAATCCCCTTGCGTGGAGCCGCCATATTGATTTTTGAAAGATTTGTCGTAAGATCTTCTAGAGGATTTGCTTTAGGATTATGCTGTATTTCTTTTAGAAAGATTTGCTAGGAGATTTACTCCAAGATTTTATTTTATCCCCTTTAGGAAGATTTGCTTTATTTATTTTAAAAAGTTTGCTTTTAGGAGTTGCTTTATGTAATTTAGAAAGTTTATTTTCCTAGTTAAAGTAGAAGTTGTTTTATTTGCTTTAGAAGTAAGGGGCCTATAAATACCCCTTTAGTTGCGTTTTTTTCATTCATTCAAGTTTTAATAAAGTTTCGTATTTCTTTAAGAGTTCTCTTATCTCTATGGTAGATTCCCGAGGGCGAGTTCTCCGTGGCTTCTTATACCTAGGTGGATTCCTCGGTAATGAGTCTTTGTCTCTTATCAATCAAAAACCGTCCATAGTTGATTGTGGTGCTTTCACTCCATCATCTATATTGTGTGGATATTTTGATAACAGTAATTAACTTCTCTTGTACAAACTCTACTCTCTCACCATCTCATCTTTCTTTAAACTTTCCATAACCAAATTTTCAACCTCAACCCAAAACTTTCCAAATCTTGTTCCATACTACTAAAACCTTCCTAAATACCCTCTTTTTTTCCCTTATATACCATAAATACACCGTCCCTAACTTAGAAAATCTCTAAAGTTCGTCCATAACCAATTTTGGCCCTAGATCACTACCTAAGCCCATATTTGACTTATCTAAACTTTAGGATCATTCTTCTGATCCCAACCGCATCAAAGTGGTATCGGGCTCGAGTTGATGGCTGATCATAAGCAAAAGGAGTGTTCTTGGTTCAGCAAGAGTCTAATCATGGTTCAAGTGGTTCTCAATCCCATTACAAAAAACAACGTTCTTGATCCTTGAATACGTGGTTCAACGTCTACAAAAGCATGTGACTATCAATGATTGTAGCGCTTTGAAAAATACCCTAACAGTTTTATAACACGTTCAAGGTGTAAAATAAATTAAATTATATTTTTCCGGAGTTTAAATGGCTAAAAACAAAAAAAATGATAAAAACCCAAAAATTTTACAAGAGCCAAATAAATTTGGTAAAAATGTTAAATGAGGACTTAAGGGTCATAAATAAGTAATGTAAGTGCCAAAGTATAAATGAGGTGAAATGAAAGTGAAATGAAGCTTTAAAATTAAAAAAAAAAAAAAGAGAAATGATGAATTAGTGTGTAGTCGAGCTATAGCCTTAGTCATGCCACACAATGGGCCAGACCAATTTTGGTCTTTGAATGCATAACCCACATTTAGGCAAAGGGGAGAGGAGGCTAGAGACTGCACTTACAGTTGAGGAAGAAGAAGAACTTGGTGATTTTCCTCCATAGGATCAAGGATTTAGGTGATCAAAAAGAGAAAGAAGAAGAAGAAAGAAGATTTTGGGTAAAGTAAACTAAACCCCTAACCCCCTTTTCTTGTGTTTGGATTGGGGAAAACTTAGGGTGAATAAAAGTATTTTTATTGGTTGCTCTAAGTTGTTTTTGGTTGTTTGATTGATGTGGTCCTCAAATGAGGAATTTATGTATAAAGGAAATGTTGGGTTTTTAGGGGAGATGCTGTCAAAATTTTTCAAAATACCCATGTTTTTGTTTTAGCCATAACTTGGCCATCACTCATCCGAATTGAGTGATTCAAATTTTTGGGTAAACTAGACTTCTAGGAAAAAAAATCTTCCTAAAATAATTGTCTTCAAATTTGGACCCGAATTTGGGCGCAGAAATTCGTCGAAAAAAGCAGGCTCTATTTTTTAGGTGATGCAGTTTGGAGTTCTAATACGATTTTGGTGTTTGGAGCAATTTCGATGTTAAACTCTAACATAGCTATCACTCATCTAGAATTGATGATTCAAATTTAAGGTAAACTAGACTTCTAGGAGAAAACATCTCCCTTTGAAATAAGTGTATCAAATTTGGAGCCCCATTGGTGAAAATTCGTCGATGTGAAATTTATGTTTTGGTCCAGTCATTTGGATTACGATACGAGTTTTGGTGTTTGGAGTAGTTTGATTATTTAGGACATAATTTGGCCATCAACTCATCCCGATTGGAGTAATTCAAATTTGATAACGAAACACAGGAACAATCTCACTGAAATAAGTGTATCAAATTTGGACCAGTAAACCCTAGAAAATTCGTCAAATAGGCAATATCGATGCACAAGAATGATAAGAATGTCTAAGGATGAGGAAATGGGGAAAATGGAAGGAACGATATCTTTGGAAGGGTCGGGTAGAAATAAGACCTAAATAGAGGCATAGAATACCCGACTAATATATGATTGTCATTTTGTGATGGATTAGGGAGCTGAGGAGAAAAGCCCGAGTTGAGGTCTAGATTAGGACGGAATCGAAGTGCAACAAAATTTTTAGTTTATTTACACTTCTCTCTCTCAAATTCAAAGTGTTTGAATGATTACAAAATGATTTGAATGGCTGAAATGATTTATAAGAAAAAACATATTGATTTGAGGCAATTGATTGTTAAATGATTTGCATATGAAAATTGCATGAGTATTGAAAATGAATTGTTTGTATAAATGTACATACTATACTGTATTTTTCTATGAATGATTTGAACGCCATTAATAGAATGTAAAATGAATTGTTTGTATAAATGTACATACTATACTATATTTTGTTGTGAATGATTTGAACGCCCTTAATAGAATGTTAACCGTTAAATTCGAGTTGAGGATGGATTGATATATACCAATAAAGTGAGTCTTAATCTTTTGCGACGAACATAATGATGTGTCCTCAGATCCATTAGCCAGTGAGGTGATATTGGTAGTTTTCACAATTGATTTTTAATAACCGATCGTGACCTAACGGGACCGTACTATGTTACAAAACAAAATGTTTTTATATCGGCTTGTAGCCAATAGAGATCATGGGGTGATTACATTTATCTTATTAATAAAGCATAGGATTAATTCATTTAAGGGCTAATTGAAATGATAAGAAAATTGTGAAATGCATGATTTGTGTTTTGAATGATTTATTGCATATGAAAGTGCATATTTGGAATGATCAAAAAATTGTAAATGAATGTATATGAAATGAATATATGTATTGCATTGCATTGATCATTCAAAAAGGTTAAAAAACATTGTTTAGAAAAATTGTATGATTTGTATTAAATTGAAATGGAAGAGAGAACTATAGAACCGCTCGCATGAAATGCCGTGCGTTATTTTATCATCGTCATAGTCTGAAGAGAACAAATCTGAAAGGGCGTGAACCACGTCATCAGAGTCATCGTCAAAGTCACACGGAGGATAAGTAAAGCTCCTTCACATGCATATATGAAATTATTCAAATCATTTTGTACTTGAGGACGTAGACCGCAGTAAATCAGAGTCATCGTCAAAGTCACACGGAGGATAAGTAAAGCTCCTTCACATGCATATATGAAATTATTCAACTCATTTTGTACAAACACTATTATGAAAATTGAACTCTGATTATGTTTTGTAAATATTTGGATATTGAAAATGGCTAATAATGCCGCATTGTATAAAGGTGGGAAATGGACCAAATGGGCATGAAATGCCACATCGAATGGAAAAAAAAAAAAAAAAGAAATTTGTGATCAAATGTTGGGCCCCCTTTATGTTAAAGTGGTATTTACGTATATATATTTTCATTGAGTATTTGAAATGTGTTTGGAAAAGTAATTGTATTTTGATTATTCGAAATGATTCAAAAAAAAAAAAAAAAAAAAAAACAAGTGAGGACTGCGTCCTTGGGTCCGAGTTTGGCTTTCGGGTCGGGTTTGGTACAGTGTCACGGGCCGTCACAATGATCCTATGTGACAGACGTAGCCAGATGTGAAGGTGAGGAAAGTTTTGACGAGGGAATTGTGCCTAACCAAGTTCGAAATTACTTGAGGCTTAAGAAGCCTAAAGACAAGCATTCAAGAGACTATGATTATGGAGGAAGGTATGAAGATCGATACCGTGAGATATTCAAGATTCAATCCAAAGTTTGATATTTCAGAATTTGAAGGAAGAATGCATGCTAATGACTTCTTGGATTGGCTTAATACCATCGAACGTGTCTTTGGGTGTGTAGTCCCCCAGAGCGTAAGGAGTTGAAGTTGGTGGCCTGTCAAGGCCGCCGAGAGTAGCCTTCTTTTTAGTGGGAAAATTTAAAGAGGAAACGTCAAAGAGATGGCAAGAAGAAGATTGAAACTTGGAAAAAGATGAAGAAAGAACTAAAAAGGAAGTATCTTCCCTTCCACTATCACCAAGATATCTTCCTCAAAATTTAGAATTTGAAGCAACATTATCTATTTGTGGAGTATTTAGCTGAGTTTGAAAATCTAATGATCAAGAGGAGACTTGCAAGAGGCTAGAAGCTGTCATAGCACTTCGCTGGTTTAGAGCTTTGAAATTTCAGCATTCAATTACAGCCATATAACACCCTTCAAGATGTAATAAAGCTTGCCTTAAAAGTTGAGGCTCTAAACAAGTATGGGGGTTTTACTACAAATCGGGTTAAAGAAGGATTTATCAAGAATTCGACTTCAAGGAGCCCTAATGAGTCACTAAAAACCACCCTTAAACTATCAAGTAAAAGAGTGGCGTGCACGAGCCACATCGAGTCTACTTTTAAGTCCAAGGCCGGTGCTTTAAATTGCCAGTTTGGGCATATAGCTTATGAATGTCCTAATCGACGAGTGGTTGCCCTAGTTGAAGAAGATGAAGCTGAGGAAGAAGACGTAGAAGGGGATGAGTTAAGGATGAATCTCCATGAATCTTACCATGGAGATAAGGATGAGCTTACTATGCCCGACCATGGGACTTCCTTAGTTGTTCAAAGGAGTCTTAAGATTGGGGCAACTCCTAGTGAGGAGAATTGGTTGCGGTCCAATGTCTTTCACACAAAGTGCACATCTAAGGACAGGGTTTGCTTGGTTATTATTGATAGTGGGAGCTTCGAGAATTGTGTTTCCCTAGAGATGGTGCAAAAGCTCGATTTGAAGATGGATCCACACCTGAAACCCTATAAACTTAGTTGGCTTCAAGAGGGTATTAGTGATATCAGAGTAAAACATCGTTCACATTGTCTCTTTTACAGTGGAAAGCACTACTGAGACAAAGTATGGTGTGATGTTGTTCCATGGATGTTTGTCACTTGCTACTTGGGAAGCCATAAGCGATATGATAGGAAAGTCATTTATGATGGCTTCAAGAACATACGCGATTACGCAGGATGGGAACAAAATTGTCGTGGTACCTTTAGAGGCGACAGGTGCTCCGGCCCTCAAACTTGAGGAGAAAAAATTCTTTGTTGTGGAAATGCAGAGTTGGAGAAAAGAAATCAAAGCTAGTTCAGATGTGATGGCCTTGGTTGTTGTTGAAGAAACCGAAAGTGAGAAGGAGATCCCAAAAGAAGTAGAGCCAATTCTGGAAGAATTTGTTGATGTAGTACCTGAGGAGATTCCACATGGATTGCCTTATGAAGTGTTCAACATCAAATAGGCCTCTTATCGGGTTTGTTTGCCTAATAAATCGGCTATAAGATGAGTCTAAGAACATGAAAGGCTTCTGAGAGGCGAGTTGATGAGTTGCTTGACAAAGGGCTTATTCGAGAGATTAAGAGTCCTTGTGCGGTTCCTGCCCTGCTAGTAGCAAAGAAGGATGGATCTTTGAGGATGTGTGTTGATAGTAGAGCAGTCAACAAGATTACTATTGAATATTGATTTCCCATTCCAAGACTCGATGATTCGCTAGATCAACTCTATGGTGCGTCCATCTTTTCGAAGATTGATTTGAGGAGTGGATACATCAAATTCGATGAGGGAAGGAGATGAATGGAAGACGACCTTTAAAACTCGAGATGGGCTCTATGAATGGATGGTAATGCCATTTGGGCTGTCCAATGCCCCTAGCACTTTTATGAGGTTTATTAATCATATCCTTAAGCCATGCATTGGAAATTTTATGGTGGTATACTTTGATGATATTTTGATCTATAGCAAGAATTCGATGGAGCACTTAGAGCATCTGAGGCAATTGTTCTCTATTCTAAGGGAGCAACAATTATTTGCCAACTTGAAGAAGTGTGACTTCTATGCCGAAGCAAGATGGAATTGAGATGGACCGAAGCAAGATAGAGGCGATCACGAATTGGCCAACTCCTAGCTCGATCCATCATATGAGAAGTTTACATGGGCTAGTCTCTTTTATAGGAGATTATTCATAGTTTAGCTCTATAATGGCTCCTGTAGCACAGATGCTTAAAGGAGACAAATTCAAGTGGACTAGTGTTGCCGAAAAAAGCTTCGAGTTGATTAAGAAGAAGTAACTGAAGCCCCATGTTTGGCTTTACCCAATTTCAACAAAGTGTTTGAAGTAGAGTGTGATGCATCTCAAGTTGGGATTGGTGCTATCCTTAGTCAAGAAGGAAGACCCATTGATTTCTTCAGTGAGAAGTTAAATGAAGCAAAAAGGAATTACTCCACCTATGATAAGGAGTTCTAGTATGCTATCTATGAAATTATATTCATTAGATCAATACTTGCTACCAAACCATTTGTCTCTTCTCAGATCATGAAGCATAAAATTCATCAACCACCAACACAAGTTGAATTGAAGACATCACGGCATGGGTGAAATTCTTACAAGTGTGCAACTTCACGTCGAGCATAAAGCGGTGTTCATAATGTTGTGTGGATGCCTTGAGTAGGAAACATGCCTTAGTGACTTCCGTGCGAGTCGAGTAGTTGGATTCCAGTAATGTGTTGGCGGAAGGAACTATCTGAGGAGGATGCTGATTTTGTGAAATACGGAAGATATGCGCCCGTGAGCCTTTGAGGGTTTGTAGGGTGGACGGTTTTCTCTTTAAAACACTTTATGCATCCCGTCTTGCTCCCTGAGATTGAGTATTCTGGATGAGTTGCATTGTGGAGCATTAGGAGGACACTTTGGTGAAGCAAAAACCTTAGCTCTAGTGAAGGCAAGCTTCTTTGGCCTAAGCTAGAGAGAGACATTGCTAGATTTGTCAAGAAGTGTGTTGTGTGCATGATGGCTAAAACTATTAAAACGATGTGGAATTTATATACACCATTTCCAATTTCAAATATGCCATGGGAGGTTAGCTTGGATTTTGTGTTGGGATTACCTAGAACACAAAGAAACAAAGATTCGATTATGGTCGTCGTTGACAGGTTTTCAAAGATGGCCCACTTTGTACCATGCAACAAGTCTAATGATGCTTCTCATGTTTCTAGCTTGTACTTCAAAGGGTTGTGTGCTTACATGAACATTCCCAAGACTATGGTTTCATATCTAGACTCTAAGTTTCTCAGTCACTTTTGGAGAACTCTGTGGAGGAAACTTGGGACTTCTTTACTGTTCAGTACTTCTTGTCACCCTCAAACTGATGGTCAAACCGAAGTTACTAATAAAACTTTGGGAAATTTGCTACGGAGCTATGTAGGAAAGAACGTAAAACAATGGGATTTGATTCTGCCCCCACATTGAGTTTGCCTACAATAGGTCCATGCATAGAACTGTTAGGAAAAGTCCATTTGAGGTAGTCTATGGACTACAACCGATTAGACCCATGGAATTAGCACCCCATGCTACTCTTAAACAATTTAGTGGAGATGCTGAAGTTAGAGCCAAAGAGATCAAGAAGTTGCATGAAGAAGTTCACTTGAAGATTGAGAAGTAGAATGCCAAATATGTGGAACAAGCAACAGCGCCGTGAAGTATGTTTCGAAGTTCGTTGGCGACTGGGTTTTCGCACACCTTCGCAAGGATAGGTTTCCCACCAGAAAGTTTGAAAGCCTGCCGCGGTAGACGGCCCTTTAAAGATTATAGAGAAAATTAGAGATAATGCCTACTGTTGTACTCTGCATGAATATGAAATGTCTCCAATGTTCAATGTCATGACTAGCTTATCACAAATAAGATCTGAGGCAAGTCTTTTTTTCCCAACTATGGGGGATTGATGCAAGAGCTTCTATAAACACACCAAACATTGGAAGTTCAGCCCTAATTATTGAAGAATTGGATTGGGGAGGTCAAAAAGCATTGAACACATGTGAAAACTCCCTTTGACCTCTATTTAGACTTGGAAGCAAAAACGTGGTCAAACTCGGGCAAACTCGACGTGGAGCCGCCATAATGGATTGCAAGATCTGCTCATGATCCTAGAGGATTGCTCTTAGATTCTGTTGTATTTTAGAAATACGGGAGATTTACTTTAAGTATTCTATCCCTTTTAGGAAGATTTGTTTATTATCGGGAAAGTTTGCTTTTAGGAGTTGCTTATGTAATTTGTTTATTTCCTAGTTGTTATAGTTACTTCCATTTTGATTTTAGGAAAGTATAATCATAAATACCCCTTTAGTTGTATGTTTTTTTTCATTCATTCAAGTTTTAACAAGTTTCGATTTCTTTTTTAAGAGCTCCTCTCTTATCTCTTAGGTGGATTCTCAAGGAAGTTCATGGCTTATACCTAGGTGGATTCTCAGCGAAGTTCGTCCCATTTATCAATCAACCCATCCATAGTCAGATTATGGTGCATTCACTCCATCATCTATATTGTGTGGATCTTTTCAAGAACTCCAATAGCAATTACCAGGCAACCTAAGCCTTTCAACACCATCTTATCTTTTCTTTAAACTTCCATAACCAAATTTTTCAACCTCAACCCAAAACTTTCCAAATCTGCTCATACTACTAAAATTCTAAATAAATTTTTTTCCCTTATATACCATAAATACATCGTCCCTAACTTAGAAAATCTCCCAAGGTCGTCCATAACCTATTTTGGCCCTAAAACACTACCCCAAACCCATATTTTGACTTATCTAAACTTCATGATCATCCATCACGGTCCCAACCTTGCATCATGCACGGTGGGAAAGGGCGCATGGGGCTGATCCACTTCTATTCCTCGTGAACTAGGGAACCTACAAAATTCCCAAGATTTAACTCGAAATGCACATTTTAGGCTGATTAAGCTTCAATTGATGATGTTTCATCCTCTCGTATTTTCCTAGATGATCTACATGTTCACCGGCTCTTTAGATTTAACCACACATCATTAATGTATACTTCCATGTATGGCTCAAAGGAAAATTGGCACCATTGTCTTCAAGTTGTACTGCATTTTTGAGACCAAAGGCATGACCATCTATCCATTCAAATGTCCCTATGGAGCCACATGACATCTAAAAGGCGCCTTAGGTATATCTTTCTACTGCTTATTAAAATATGATTGTAACCAAGAGAAACCACCCACAAAGACAACAATTCATTATTAGTGCCAGAGTAACCAACATGTCCCACAGGTACTACATACATGTCCTTAGAGGCAAACATCGTGACTCAAAACCACACATTCAAGTTTTCCATTTTTCTTCATCATGAACAATATTTGTTAACTACTGCACATGTACCTTGTAGGTTTGATGAATTTGGGGCCTATGTTTCACCATTATTCACTCTTTAGCTCTACTCTCTTCTGGACATTCTTCAAGTGGTTGTTGAAAAGATGGAATTTGAACTGATGGGAAGGCGAGTGTTCCACAAGGTCCCTATCTAACTCACATTTCATAATTTCAAGTAAACAATATTTGAGTCTTATAATTCAAAATAATTCTTATCACCCTTTTGTGGCATTTTCACAAAGAATGGATCCAATTGTGAGATGTTTCACAATGTCCCACCAAGTGTGCCAAAATATGTTATAATTTTATTTTCACATGAACATACAAACACAAGTAAAGCGGCATGCTTTAAAATTAAAGTTAAGCTCAACCAAATGACTTGGAAAATCAAACTTATAATCAGACTATATAGTGCTCCCATTCCCTTTGGATAGCTTCAAAATCAAAGTAGAAATGTCGTATCTAATGGAAATATCAAAAATTAAATGTTAAAGAAAATGTTAGATTCCCTGAATGAATGAAATAATACGTTGTTGAAAAATTGATAGACTTGAATGAAACTCTAAATAGAATGTTGGAATTGTTGAAGTAAACATCGATTTCATGTAAAATATCATAAAGTAGAAAATTGATAGAAACTTGAATTAGAATTTGGAAATAGAATGTTGGAATTCACAGAAATATTGAATTTCACTATGGAGACATGAAAATAACACTGTGGCCGGGAAATTGACAAAACTTAGCTAAAAACTAAAATATCAATGAATTGATAAAAGTCGATTGAAAAGCTAGAATTTGTCAAGTAGATTGACATTGAGTCGATTAATTTGTTGATTTGTTAGTTGATTGATTGATTAGTTCGATTCATCATTGGTTCCTCTGCTCTTTATATAGACCTCTTGACTTGCTGCTTAAGTCTCAATTTTCTCCATTCTATCCACTTCATGAGAATACTACCCACTTCTTCCATTAAGGAAGTTTGTTCCTAAAGAATTTCATCCACATTCCACAGAATCTGTTCTTCAAGGAAATTCCAACGTCAGAATGACTACAATTCTACTTATGATAAAGCTTTGTTTGACTTCTCTAAAATTTTAAAAAATTTCCATAAATAATTTTCGACTTTTTTCTATTATTATTCAACTGATCTTAAGACCCTTTGATATGGACTTTTTATTCATGAACTGGCTTAGGGTTTGAACTTCCATTATTAGGCCAAATTTCAATTGGTGCAAATAGGTACAAATATAAAATTTCAAATTGGCGAGCATCAAATACAAACATTTCATCATATTCGCTATTTCAAATGCAAAGGGCATATGGAAGGGTGTTTCCAAAGTTTAAGTCTAATGAGAGTTTACTATTCTCGAAAGTAAGCATATTAAAACAACAAACAACAAACAATAAACAAAAACAAAAAACAAAAACAAAGAATACTAAAAATGACAAATAAAAACAGAAAGTCTAATATAATGACTAATCAAGAATAATCAATGCCAAATAAAGGAATAGTATCAATATGAAAAATAAAATAATTTCAAATTAAACATTCAATAACTTCATAATTAAATGCTCGCATAAATAAATATAAACAAAATAGTAAAAATATAAATTAAATTATTTTTGTAAAAAACCATCAAACATATAGATAATGATTGATATCTCTTCTAATCCTAACCGTAATCTCGAGCTCAAGTTCACGAATGTAGTTGTGTTTTGGTCGAAGAGCTGTAACTTCTATGGCACATCCCACCCATATAAAAATAGCTTTAAGTGTGGTATAGCTTAAAAACTTCTTTAATATGTACACGAACCTCGTCAAAACACTTCATGATCTAACCAAAAATTATTTTTATAAAGATGCATGATAATAGACTTTCAAATATAGCTTACTCTATTTTAAAATCTTAAACACCTAATGGAGTTGATAAGTAATAAACAATAGTTTATTGCATGTCATTGAAACCGAAGTAGAGACATTCTTCTCAGTATCCGGAACATCCTTATATGAATTTAAATAATTCACTTCATTTATCCCTTTGTAAGAAAATGATTGTATGTATAATAACAAAAAACAAATGGTAAAAATAAATGTAATAAAAAGAATCCTAAATTAGACATTTTTTAAAATGCAAAGTGCAAAGGAATGAGATTGCATTATTGTTTCAAAAAATGAAAGAGATTGCATTATACTACTAAAATAAATATATACAAATAATATTAAATATACAATAATTATTAATATATAAATAATTATATCAATCAAAAACAAAATACACAGAAAAAATGGAATCACTGAGTCTTAAATTTTAAATAAAGTCCTAATTAAAATTTCTTCAATATCCACTATCTGGGTTGAAACTTCAAACTTTTTCATCGATTCTTATTAATGGATTGCCTAAAATTTTGGATTGATGTTTGTATTTAAAGTGAATCTTTTGCTTTATTTATAATTCAAAATAAAAGAACCGGCGATTTGAATATTCCCCAACCGATCGAGTCAATCGAATGAATTCGAAATAGTTGAGCCAATCGAAGTTTGATCGATCTCACACACAAAGTTATATAGCACGACTCGTGGGTGCATAAATCAATACGGTATCAGTAAGGCCGCTTATCTAGTATCAAAGAAAATAATAAAATAATAAATTTAACATTAAGTTTAAAAATAAAATAAATATATGCTCATCACTCAAATTTCAATTTTTATAAAATAAGTAATCTAATATTGTAAGATGTCATGTATTTGTAAATAATGAATTGTTTCCTTTACAATAAACCTAAGATATTTATCAAAATTTTGTATTAAAAAATACTATTAAAAAATTTAAAAAGGGAATATTTTATATTATTGATAAATCTATATTATCTTTCTTTTTTTTTTTTTTTTGCAGCATAAATCTTATATTATCTAAAAATTTATGTGCGACGCCTCAATAAAATATTTTTATCAGATCATTATAAAATTGGAAAATTGATTATTTTGATTAATAGTTTTATAATATAGTCCTACCATATGAAACAGAACTTCTTTACTTTCAACCAACCCTTCCAACGTTGTTTAATCTAATAAAATTATATTATTATTTTTTTAAAAGATTTAAGAAAATGAGAATTATGTATTAAAGGCACAATCTCAAAAACTCTTAACATTTATTTTAAAAATGATATTATAAATATAAAAAATAACTTTTAAAAAAGTATTGTTAATAATAGTGTTTTTAAAAATGTAAAAATATATTAAGATCCAGCTTGGTAGAGCTAATTAGAGGACCAATCAAAAGCTGATAGCTTATTCATCCCAATCAGCTCTTAATCTATCAAACAATATACTGTTTTAAAACTTTTGTTAAAATATTTTAACAAAATCTCATTATTTCATGACCGTCATTCAAGTTCTCATACATTTGCTAAGGGCTTCAGGTTTCCTAACAGGTCATTATATTTGGGATGATTTTCTATTTCCTTCTGTTGACACTAAAAATAATTTTTCGGCACAATTGGTAGTGGAAAGGGCCGAATAAATATGCTAACCCAATCCAAAAAAGCCTAAACCAATGAAAATCAACCCATGAAAAGATTAAGGGATATTTATGAAATTTTTTAAAAAATTTCAAAGCTGAAAACAGGAAATATCGAGACTTCGTTTCAAGCGTGGCAAGGCGGAGGAGACTTTTCTCAAGTCGACATGGGCAGAATGTGGGCTGTGGAGTTGTCAAGGAGCAAGACTCCTTATTGAAGGCGTGACAAACTATCGATAGCGGGTTGGTGCGCTCTAATGAGAAAGTGGGGAAGAGCAGTTTCTCCAGGGAAGGAGTTAATTGAAGCATATGACCCTAGTGAAAAAGTGGGTTGGTGCAGTTACTCATAAATATCTATAAAAGGGAATCAAAGTGTCAGAGAGGGGCCGATTTTCAAACACTCAAAACCAATGCAAGAGCATTTCAGCATTTCTCTTATTATTCTACAATTTCAGTATGGCTTTTATTTAGATTCCTAACTTAGTTTTATATGTTCTTTCCAAGTACTTTGTCACCTCAAAGCTTTCTTGCTTCAACATTTTATTTTTAGTCCAATTATATAATGAAATCTTGTATTTTTCAAGTTAAGCCGTTCATTTTTTCTTTTTTCATGAATTAATCTATAATCTAATTTTCAGTATTTTGCTTTAAAATCTAGGGAATTGTCAAGGAAACTAGGGAATCCATTTTTTCACTTCAGCATAAGTTAGTTTTTGGCACAGTTTCAATTCGAAAATACTATAATTTCCTGGCACGTCCGTATCTACCAATTTCCAGAAGCTAGAGTGTCTCCGTGAATTTACTGTAAAATTCACCAAACATATTTCTTTAGCATGTCGTGGGACACATCTTTGTGAAATCCACATGATTGTTTATTTTTTTATAGTTGTGCATATTCCATGAAAATCATTTTATTGAAGAATGCCACCAAAATTGAGAAGTAAGACAAATTATAAAGTCTGGACTTAGGGATTTGATGTTGTAGAAGCAACACACGATGAGTTCCAAATTTTGCAGAATACATAGAAAACCTAATGAATTCTAGGGCCATAGTAAGGAAATCCATCTAACAACCCTATTGAACAAGTGGAAGGAAGGGGTGCAGGTAATGTGCATGTGTCTATTCTTTTCTCTAATAATTTTAACACTTCAAGCTCTCATGCAAGAATAAAGAGTCAAACGAATGATCATGACTACTCTTTTATAGAAGAATGAAGCAATAATCTCAATCCATTCTGAGAACCTTAGGAAAAAGGGGTAACCAAGGCGTGAAGTTGTTTAAGCCCCAAAGGCAATTTTCTAACGAACTCGGGGGGCAGCATTCTAAGAACCTACGAGAAGTTGGTGAATTTCACCGCTTCACCTATGTGCAAAGAGTGATATTCTTCTTCCCATAGGCAGGGCAGATTTCCAGATAACGAGCGAGGAAAGACCCACCAACTCAGAGCCACAAATTTCTGCGGGATTTTTTGCTCAGACTAATCCACTTACACAAATTGGAGCAAATGAAGGGGGCTTTTCTTTCAATGGACGCCAAGGGGGCATCATGCAGTCGCTTGCAGAAGTGAATGGCAACAGGGGACAACAAGTTCCTCTGCAAGTTCAACAAGTTCTCGCAGAGCTCGTAACCGTGCCCACTACCGCATCGATGAAAGCATTCGAGAGGTGGTGCAGGAGTTATATAGGTCAAGCCTTAAGCAAATTAGCCTCCCGGAGTTCTACAAAACATATCCAGAAATGATAGACAAAGAGAACCCCTACCCAAGGGGGCAAAATCCTTGATTTCTCCTTGTTCTCTAAAGAAGATGGTCAATCCACCTTGAGCATAAGGTTAGATTCATCAGGCAATGTGGGGTTAATAACTACAAGAATTTCTATCATTTCAAGCTTAGATTGTTTCCTAACTCTTAACAGCAACATTCACTGTATACAAATATCGGCGAACTCCATCAAAGCACGAGATGGAAAGCAATTCCACACTGCCATGTTTAAAGTGTAGCTATAGAACTGTCCAAAGTGACTCAAAGAAATAGGAAGACCGTTGATTTGTTTATCTCCCGGTTTAAGAAGATGAGAAACATATGCTAGATACATCTTCCAAAGACATAGTACGTGAAAATGGCCTAAAGAAGTTTGAACATCGAGTTGAGGAAAAAATTCCAAGGTATGGAATTTAGAGATTTTATGGTCTGCAACCATGACAAATATGAGAGTCGCCAAGGAAGAAAGTTACCTATGGGTTGAAGTCCATGGGAACTTATTGTCAAGAGGTGAACTAGAAGGTGGCCGTGGAAAATCTATCTACTACGTGGACATTTCCACCGTCCTTGCGTAAAAGGCACCCGACGGTGGAAAAGGCACAAGTCGTTGGTACATAGGTTTACTTTGAGGTACGAAGACAAAATATTAAGTAAAGGGGATGTAGGAAATAGAAAGAAAGATAACTTATTCTCTCAAGAACAGGTCTCTTCCCAAATAAAAAGATGAACTCCCTCAGATATAGGTTCATTCCTCCCAAAGAAAAGGTCGTAGAAAGGCTCCACCCTTCCACGAGGTAGGTCTACCTAAGGGAGACGATGTATGCAAATGTTCAGAGAATGTTCCTCAAGAAACAGCCTTTCCTATGGTGCCCACTCTCTAAACGACAGCTATAGGAATGTTATTCCAAAGAAGTTGTGCTGCAAACAAACCTATTTTTCTAAGGGAGAGGGCTAAGGGCATATTTCTAAGAGGTGGATTTGGGGATAGAGTTGTTCCTCTAAGTAAAAGAAGGTTTCTACTAGAGGATAGAATCACTCCTCCAAAGGGTAAATTCTTTCCCCTAAGAAAGAAGATTGCAGACAACTTCACTTCTTTAAGGGAGAATGCAAGAAAAGATATGTCTCCCACTATACCAGCTTTCTTAGTCAGGACCTAGTTCCTAAGGTACAAAACGATGTCTCCTAGGGACAAATTCACTTCTCCAAAACGACAGGAAAACAAATCAAGCCAAGGGAAAAGGTCAGAGATGGAAAGGCCTATGAGGTGTATCATTCCTCCTAAGGTTTCTCCTAGTCAAATGTGGCAAATGGTACAGCACAAAAAATTTCCCTAAAGGTTTTCTAGGACTCAAAAGATGAGGATACAAAGGAAAATAGCAACTGATAAAAAGCAACTCATTGATGTACTTGATAAAACACTCTTGGAAGTGGCCATGGAATTATGTTTTTATGGTAGCAATATTCTAGCTTGAAAAAACAAAGTTTGAGAGGAAAGCTACCACATATGGAGTCAATGAGTAGTGTAGATTAAGTAATGGACTCGAGGCCTTATTAATAGAAAATCCCTATTTCTTAAATTGTCTAATTACTTTAACATTGCCAACTATCTTCAAGTCAAAAAAGACAGAGGAAGACTATAACACCCCAAATTATACCCTAATAGTTTATTACATGTTTAGGGTATAATATAAGTAAAGCCGATTTTTCTCCAGAATCTGCTGCTTAAAAGGAAAAGGATAAAGCCTGGATATCAAGCCAAGGATAAATCGTAATTTGACATCGGTGACACAAAATACAACATAAGAAGAATACATGCTAAGTTAGAAATTTAATAAGTTTGGTCAAAAATAAAATGAAAACAAAGGACTAAAGAAAATGAACATTTATTCAAATTGATAAGACTAAACATGGTCTTAGAGAGAAGGGGAGATTTTTTCTCTCATTTTGGCTAGGGCTTTTCGGTGGAGAGAAAGAAAGAAAGAGAGAAAGAGAGAAAGAGAGAAGATAAGAAAAGAAGAAGAAGAAGGAATAAGGAAGAAGAGAAGAAGAAGAAAATCCAATGAATTTATGCTCGTTTGGAATTTTGTTCGAACACCCTTTGTTTGGAACTATTGGATTTGTTGGTTAGGAAATCACCCTAACTCTTTCTTTGTCTATGTTTGCGTTAGGAAAAAACCCTAACTCTTCAATACATGTGTATTTTGGTTGGTTCAAGTTAGTTTTGTGGTTGGTTTTGAGTCAAGTTTAGTTTTGCTGTAAGATTTCCTTGAAAATGGCCGAACTCGGCTGCTATCGCAGAATACGTGAGTACCTGCATCGAAAGTTGAGTACCTATATCGTGTTGTTTTTAGCCTTTAAGTGTATTTTGGTTGGTTCAAGTCAGTTTTATGGTTGGTTTTGAGTTGGTTTAGTTTTGGTTTGAATATTTCCGGTGAAAATGGCCAGAACTAGCCATTTCTACAGAAATCACAAGTGAGTACCGATACTAAAGCTGAGCACCATATTTAAATGTTGTTCTTTTAGCCTTAAGAGGGGCGAGTACCTGGACTGTGAGTCGCTTTTCAATCCAAGGTATTGGTTAATTTACACCAAAGTCGAGTACCTGGGATTTCAAAGCCGATCAAGGCCTAGATATTATTGGCACAAAGAGGTCGGTACCACTTAAAGAAATTTAAGGTCCATAGGAGGTTAACTACCGGTACTGAAAAGTTGAGTACCGATACTACAACCCTGTTTCTATCATGTTCTTCCGTTAATCACAATGGCGGTCAGATGGTCGCGTAAATTCCATATAAAACGTTCTTCGCTGCTCTCTACTGACCGTCATCATAAACATTTTTCTCTACCTCATTTGCTAATGTGGGATTAAGAATGATATAACGAGTTTTGAAACACATAATCGTATGCCCGTTAAGACTGTAGTGAATGAATAGGCACCTTTTCCAAAGGTTTCTAAGACTCGCTTAGTGTTACTAAGACTACACAAAGGGCGCACATCCTGGTCTAACATCATACCGCACGTTTGGGTAAATTTATTAGACTGTGGTCCTCTCATTCATTGTTATCAGTCTATGCAGGCATGTACTTATATGTTGTTTATCTGAATAATATGACATATGCAAACATTTATATGATAAGAATATGAAAAATGAACAAGAAGAAAGCATAAGAAATCATGACTCAGAATGTACCCCTGCACCTTCAGAAGATCTCTATCTGAACTCCTACGGAGATATGAAATTTCGTTATAAGAATTATGTTATATGAAAACTCTCTATTATAAATTCATACGAAACTCGTATTATTGGCAGAATTATGTTATATGTGGTCATAATCAGGACTACCTAAGTATTGGCATTCCACATCTATTTCCACAGTCTATATAAGCTTAGCACGGGTGTTTTTATCCATGTAGGAAATCGAAGAGGACATTTTGAGGTATCTGCATCCGCCAAGGCCAACACAAAGAATAAGAGCCCACCGCAGGCTTTGATTTCTCGGTTTGTACGTAAATGTAAAGTTTTTGTAATAGTGGAATTTGTATAAGTACAAGAAAAATGGACTCATGAATATGTACAGGAAAGTTAAACACTACTACGGTGGTAGTTATATAATTTATATTCTGTTATATAGATTTGTAAATATGAAATAGGCTCCACTCAACAAGTGTCTCAAAAGCAAAGTTAAGGAGTCTCACACTGCGGTCGCGCCCATACACCAAAGTGGCAGAGGCGTGACAAGGAACTAGTAGAGGTAGAAGGGAAGCACCATGCGATAAAGGAAGATGAGGGCCAAGGTAGGGTCACCATAGAATCCTTTGAAGAATGAAGACCCCATAAGGTGATACATGAGAAACCCTCTACGAAAATTATGAGCACATAAAGCCTTTGTACGTAAGATCCCATCTCAATGGCAGACTGGTATCCAAGGTACTGATAGATAATGGATTAGTGGTAAATTTAATGCCATTGAGGATGCTGAGAGCTTTTGGAATGAGCATTAGTGATCTGATAGAAACAGAGGTGGTTATGTTTTCCTTTATTGAAGAAGTATCCAAGACCATGGGGATACTACCTATAGATATCACCATCAGCAAAGAAAACTGATATGTGATATGCCTTCTTCAGGATGTAATTCCCACTGCGAAATTACAACATTTTGTTAAGGAGGACTCGATTCGTTAAATCGGTGCCGCCCTCTCTTCACCACCTCTTATTATTTTTGGAAGGGTAATGAAGTGGAGTTGGTGCGGGCAGATAAGCAACCCTTCGATCATGACTTCATGTGCTCAGAATAGGTATTATAATCGTAATTCGGGTCCAATCAAGTTCTACTAGTATGGAACACGGCCCCAAGGAAAGCATACATGGACTCAAAGGACTCTGTGGAAATCCAAAATGAGGCATCTAAACTCCTAAAGACTGTTAACGTACCTGATAAACCACTGAGGTCTGAATCATCCAGGAGATCATGACACTCAATTATTCTCAAAAGGAAAAGGCGATACCTGTAACTGCCATATTCAAAATGAACATGCAGCAGACTATTGAAAGAATTGAATAATAGCAGCTCCAGGACACCTATGGGGCTAAGATGATTTTTGAAAGGGATGTATATGAAGAAGATGAAGAAATACATATAGAGGATTCACAAGCCTCCTAAGTTCAAGACATGTAGCCTTGGCAGCACACCCCATGGAGGGGAAGGAACCTCAAGACCAAGGAGGCAGAGCCAAGACACTGGCATGGTTCCTTATCGCTCTCTAACTTGAAGGAAGGGATTACCGTAATACTACAAGAGTTCAAAGACCGCTTGCTTGGCCATAGATAAGATGCTGGTTAGACAAAACTGATGGAACACCACCGCTTATCGTCGGGCAAGTTCCACCCCTTTCAAAGAATCCATCTGTAAGAGCGCGAAGGAGGTAAAGCTTAAGGTTGAAGAGGAGATTTTTCAAGGCCACCATTAGAATCTAAGGTATGTGGTGATGTCGCAAAAACAAAGATCCATGTGACGGCGAAGAACGAAACTTAGAATTCCAGGTAGACTTTAGAGATTTAAATGTCACACTCCCAAAGACATGTATGTAATGCCTATCGCTGACATGTTAGCCGACGCCACCGCAAATAATGAGTTATCAGTCTCATGGATCAAGTTTCTAGGTATAACTAAATCCTAATAGGTGTTGATGATATTCGTGATCGCTTCATGTTCCTGCTGGGTTCCTTAGAACATTTGAATGGTTGGTCATGCCCTTTGGTTTGAAAAACGCTGGTGTAACCAAGGATCAAAATATCAAACACGATATATCTGGTAGAATTGATTTTACTGGAATATCAAAATATCTAAATATCTAGAAATATCTAAGTGGGATATTTTACAAAATATCGATTCAATTAAAATTTCATTTTAATTATATAGGATAAGAAATGATTCATATCTTAATTAAGGTAGATTAAAATCAAATGGATTAGTAATTATTAAATTAAATATAGTTATAATTAATATATTATTCATATATTATTATGTTAAAGAGATATTATTTATTTGTTTTCATTATTATAAATATTATGTAGATAATGAGGAGATTCAAACAGCTGTATATTATAATTCTTAAAATTTTAAATTATATTATTTTATTTATTTTCTTTTCAAATTAATATTTACTTTTTTTTTTTTTTAAAAAATATTATAAGTTATAATGTAAAATAAATAAAATCAAATATTATAATCAAATGGTAGGATTAGAACAATAAATAATAAGATAATATAAAAAGTTTGCACTTACATATACAAGTGCAATTAATGGTCATGGCGAGAAATACCTGCATTTGCACCTTAACCATCAGAAGCACTGTTTTCGATTTTTGGAGCCAAGGGGAAATTTTGAAATGTCATGGAACCCGAAAATCGGGCCGAATTATATAATCGATTATCGATGGAGATATCTTATCGATATCCACCGATAACCGAAATTTCAGAAATTTTGTTCCTTGGGTGTAACTTACCAAAGGGCTATGAATGTCATCTTTCATGATATGTTAGGCCACCACATGGAGATTTATATCAATGACATTGTGGTTAAATCTAAGAAAGCCACCGAACATGTGAATCATTTGATGAAAAGTTTTGGAAAGACGACCCATCTACTAAACCAATTACCCAATGTGCTTTCAGGAGGTCAAGCCGAAAAATATTTGTGGTTTCGGTTCACCAAAGAGGAGTGGGAAGTGATCAAAACAGTTAAGGCCATCATTTTAGCCAAGCACCCTCAAAATAAGAAAACTTCAAAAGTTCTACCGGCGAACTATTTAAGGAGGTTCATCTCTAATCTGGCAAGGAAGACTAAGGTTTTCTCTTACCTAAGCAAGTTGAAAGAAGTGGAAGAGTTTAAATGGGAGGAACAACACCAAGCCACTTTTGATGGAATCAAAGGCTACCTTTGTATGCCCCCTGTTTTAATGCCACCTCTAAGAGGTCGGCCACTCAAACTCTATCTATCATCTGCAAAAGAGTCTATAGGATGCCTTCTGGCACAAAATAATGCTGAAGGTAATGAGCAAGTTGTTTACTATTTGAGTAGGGTCCTAAATTCAACATAAACAAGGTATACACACCTATCGAAGTCATGGTTCGCCCTATACTTTGCTGTACAAAATCGTAGACATCGATCAAGTCTCAGTGTATGTGGTCTCTCAAACCGACTTGATGAAATACATGCCGTTTCACTTTAATCACATAACTAATCGAAATGGTCCTCAGATTGGCCGAGTTCACCTTAGTCTATATTCCACATAAATCAGTTAAGGGGCAAGCTTTAGCTAACTTTCTAGTTGATCATCATTCATTAGAAATCAAACCAAAAAAGGATGTGGAATTAGGGATATATGAAGTAGAAAGACTACTTCAGTTCTTAAGTTTGATGGTTGCAATGAACAATTGAAATGATAGTAATCATCTCAACAAAAGGGATAAAGACTACCATATCTTTCAACTTGGCCTTCAAGTGCACCAACAATTAAACTGAATATGAGGCTTTAGTGATCGGTTTGGAGATCTTGTTGGAACTTGGAGCACGAGAGGTATCACGTGGGACTCTCACCAATGCTTCTCTGGCAGCCCAGGGAATATAAATGCAACAACTTACTGCTAACTCCTTATTACACTGCTTCTACTCAATGGTTAGATTCTTTCTACTCTGGGGATTTTGAATACATGCCTAAGGAATCTAATTGGGAAGCTGATGACCTAGCACAAGTAGCCTTAAGTATGAAGATAAGCAAAGAATTGACTCCAGTTTATCAGATAGAAAGAAGAATCAACAAATCCCTCAATTCTATGGTGAATCGGGATTAGAAGTCGTCAATACGTATGCAAATGTTACAGGAGCCTGGAGAATTAAGATAAGAGAGTATTTAGAAGATCCTAACAGGCAGGTGCCCCATAAGGTGAAAGTTCAATCACAAAACTTCGTCCTACTAGAAGGGGAATTGTATAGAAAGGGACCTAATGGGTTACTGCTCAAATGCGTATCCCTCCCAGACAACATGGAAGTGATGAAGCAAGTTCATGAAGGGGTTTGCTAAACCCATCAAGCCGGGATAAAAATGAGATGGTTTATTAGGAGACATGGCTATTTTTGGTCAACCATCCTAAGTGGTTGCATCAATTACTCCAAGGGCTGCCAATAGTGTCAAAAGTATGGCAACATACAAACGATGCCTGTTGTGGAACTCCACTCAATTGTGAAACCATGGCCTTTCAGAGGATAGGTCATGGACTTAATTGGGAAGATCTACCCAGCTTCATCAAAGGGACACAACTTCATCTTAGTTGCTATAGACTACTTTACTAAATGGGTGGAGGCACCCTTAAAGAAGGTAGAGCAGAAGGATGTGATCCAATTCATCAAGGAACAAATCATTCATAGATTTGGAATTCCTCAGTCCATTACAACCGACCAAGGCACCATGTTCACTGGAGATGAGATGACTTATTTTTCCAAGAACTATGGCATTCAACTTATCGATCCGGCCCCTTCATGCTCAAGCAAATGTAAGGTGTAAAAGTTTGTAATACAAAGATACATCCCGAGAATAAGGGTGAGATAATCCTATACACATAATTTTATCTCGAGACCTTGCGGGCTTATAAAACTTTTAAAATAGATTCTGCCAAGGGTAAGTCCTATTCTCTAACCTATATGCAGGATGCAAAGGCTTCCACTATGTAGTTTTTCTCTAAGGGTATCCAAACAATGGCCTTAACTCATGTGAATATACGAGGCCATGATAATGAACTCAAGCATCGACGGAAGCGACAGGCGCTTGACCACATCGTGATCCAAAAAAGAAGGTGGCTCGAGCCTACAACAGGCGGGTCATAAGAAAGAGTTTGAAGAAAGGGAGCTCGTTTGGAAGGTGGTGTTTCCCATTAGTTCTAAAGACAGAGAATTGGGGAAATGGTCTCTTAACTGGGAGAGACCATTCAAGGTTCACCAAATACTGTCTAGAAATGCCTACTGGTTACCAAGCCTTAAAAGGGAGCCACACAAAAGGTTCATCAATGGGAAATACCTCAAGAAATACTTTCACACGATGTGGGAAATGCTGGACATTTCCAAGAAGAACTAAGGTAGAGAATGAGGGAATAACAAGCAAAATAGGTCTCATTGACCATTTTTTGATTGGGGAAACTATTTCTAGTAGTTACTTTGAGTGATAAAGTAGGCTATTTTGGCCACTCACCCCTCAAACCTTGGTATTCTCAATGTCATACTTGGTATACCATTGTTTATGAATGTTAAAGTAGGTCTATGGCCACTTTAAATCGGGGAAGTGATACCAATCTTTTGATTGAAGATTAAAGTAGGTTTCAGGATCGCTATCATCCAAATAAAGGTTTTCCTCAAGAATAGCTTGTTGGGGTCATAAATTCTCCAAAAGTAGGTTTCATGTGACCATCTTTAGACTGGAGAAATATGGATGACCTAGTGATAAATGGCTTATCGCCATTGCATTCGCCAAGACATTGATTTTCTCCAAGGGTGTTTCATTACTTCTTCTGATTTCTAAAAATCTCATAAGTGTGTCTCAACTGTAATAACAGTAAATAGGTACAAAAAGACTGGTTGGATAGACTTCTTGTCAATGGTTTCCTCATATTCATGCTTTTCTCCAGAAAGTCTACCTTACAATGTCAATTCCCTAAAGTTAGTCCCGTGGCCACTATATGTATGAGACTAGTTCCAAGATAAGATTTGAGGTAGTAAAATTGGTCTTTGGCCACTTCGCATGAAAAACACACACTTCTTCAAGATTCCCTCCCATTTCCTCACAGCGACTTCTTAACCACTTCAGATTTGAAATAGGTGGAAATATCCCATCGGGACAAGGTAGGCCTCTAGGCCACTGAATACACATATTTCCCTAAACAGAGCACCTGGGCAAGTTCATGAGAGGGTATCATAATCACTCTAAGATTGAGAAATAAGCCCTCATTTGAGTAAAGGAAAGTGGGCATTATAGCCACTGAACATTCAAATACAAGTGTTAGAAATGAAGGAAACAAGACAAAAATCAAGCAACTTGGACAAGGAATAAAGAAGTTATGCAAGTTGCAGTCATGTTCACGACAATAGAAATTCATGGTTGCGACCATGAACCTTTTCTGCAACCACTATTTTTAGCACTTCTCAGTGTGGTCGCAACCATAGAAATTCATGGTCGTGACCATGAACCTCTTCTGCGACCATTGTTTTCAGCATTTCTTAGTATAGTGGCGACCATGACACCCTGAGTGATGAATTGTCGTGACCACAATGGGCAGCTTCATATTCAACCCATGCGGTGTTTCATACGCGAACACCGCAGTTGTTTCATGGTCACAATTATTACCCAAAGAGATGATTGAGGACTATGACACCCTATTTTCAATATCCATGCAATGCGGTAGCCACTCACTACGCTTCATAGCCTAACACTTGGTGACAGACTGCCTGGAAGAGATCCCAAGAGCTGAGGGGAGTCAGGTGTACAGGCTGGCCACAATCTGGTAGTGTGGGCTGGTTTTTACCAAGCCCACCTAATAATAACAAATAAACAAAGCAGGCCTTATGGCTGCTCAAACCTGAGGAGAACATGGCATCCTAAAAATGCTAACCCAACAAATGTAACAATCCCGCGAACTGCTTCGTGTGGGCAAATTTTCAGTAAATATCTAAAGGTAGGCTTAGTGCCACCTTGGTCCGCTAGTTCAACCATATGCAAGAAGTGAGCCTATGCAAGTGTTCATCACGCACACACATCCAAAGGTAGGCCTAGTGCCACCCCTCGTCCACTGAAGGCAATGTCAGCAGAATAGCATGCAAGCGGTGTCTCGTGATTTTTCCGAATTCATGGCCACGATCAACACATACTCCAAAAGGTAGCCTAAGTGCCACCTCGGGTCCATTACTCACGTCATTGTGGTGCAGCGTGTAAATGTTCAATGATAGCACACATCCAAAGGTAGCTCGAAGTACACTCAAATCACCAGTCTCCGCACATGCAAAGAGTGGTGATTCTGCAAGTAAATGTCATGATTACCACATATAACAATTCAATAAAATAGCGTTGAATAAAGAGGCACCAACTCAAGAAAAGGTAAGATGTTGAAGATTATTCAACTTACCTAAAAGTATGATGGCAAGATATAAAAGAGATGAGCTAGTACGGATAATGTCAAAGGCCATGTCATGCAACCTGATGAACAACAACTCGGCACTTAGGGGGTCGATCTTAGAAAAATCAAAAGATCTCAAAGAGTCCGGGTCCCGCACCTTTACTAAACATCAACCCATCAAACGGGAGGCCGTGTCAACAACCTTCCTTGGCAGAGATAGAAAAATCACCCAAGGAAACATCCTACGGTGCTTGTGCCTCGAAAGCATGAAGAACCCTTCACCCGCCAGTTACATCGAGAAGACAACTTGGCTTTTTCTCTCTCCATTTCTTCTGGGCCAATAACTGATTAAGCTTCTTCGAGTAATGACACTCGCCTCACTTCACCCTCATGCTCGTCAGAGAGAGTCGACACTACATCTTCTACTTTTTCCCCCACTCTTCAACCTCAGAAATCACTGGTTACTCTTTACCACATGCTCAAGAGTAAAGCAAATATCTTAGGGAGGCATGGTATGGTCCTGCAAATGAAAGCTCCTAGCCTCGTGCTCAGCGAAGGGCGCATTGTAACACTCATGGCTGTTTAAAGCATTTTTTTACAATGGATAAGGAGAGAAGGCTCTAAGCCCAGAAGACGATCATCAAAGGGAGCGAAAGCAACAAACATCCCCATATCTCGGGTAGGAGGTTCGATGGCGTGCTCAACATGAGGAGGACCTTGGTCTGAGAAATGGAGATCCAATAGACTAACTGCTCCACTAAGATGCAAAGTAAGACTAAGGTGAGAGACCTGAGAAAGACAAAGGAAATGTGACCCACCCAAATGTTGACTCGTGTCGTTGAGTGTCTCTTTTTTTTTTTTTTTTTTTCATTCTTATTTACTATAAACTTGTTCATTTATATATTGTTAAACATTTAACTTGAAATATATTCTGTAGCAGCGGATTAAAAAATATATTTAAACTCCATAAATGGGAGTGTTCAACATATAAAACCTTTACATTGTTTACAAAACAACATGATATACAAAAATAATTACGCACAGAGGTCTTCAGTGGGCACCTAGTATCGTTGACCTTTGTTGTCGATGCTGATTATCCCAGCTTAATTCCTTCTGCGTGCTACAAGGATGAACAATTCATGCTTTAGAGCTGGTGTGGTACTAAATACGGATTCACCCCTAATAAGCGTGCGTTGATCTATCACACTTTAGACACATTTACATATACATTTGATACACTGATAATTATACCATGTTTTATATTATTTCATATACATGTAATTTACATATTACGCTTATACATACTTCATTTATTTATCATTGTTCATATAAGATTTTTGTTTCTTGTTCTGCCGCGTGATACTTGTCATCACATAGCAGTTGTTATGTCTTTCCTCATACAATGTCATTTATCATATTCAAATCATTTCAGTGATATTCTCATATATTTTCTTTTTATGCTTCATGTCTACATATACCTTAGAAGAGATACAAACATGTGAAAGAACCCGTATGTATCCGAAGGTACACATCACCGTACGAGATAGTGAGATTTCTATCTCAGATACTCCAAACGGGGCCGCTATAATGATCCAAACAGATCTACGCTATCGACCCAAATGGGGCCTCGATATCTATAAAACCCCAGATGTTGCAAGAATCGTATCCCATGTGCATGTCTACCTATCCAACTACCCTGGCCATAAGTGCATAATCGATTTTATTATGTTTTCAACAATCTTTCAGGTATCGTAAAAGATATCTCATATACAATGACAATCATCATATATCATGTATACTTACGGTGATATTCATTATCAAATAATTTTTATAAACATTTAACTATATTCTTTTTCTATATAACAAAAATTATAATGTATTCTCTTTAAATAGTAATATGTTATCATGATCATATTACTATGATGCATTATTTCATATAACAATACATTTATATAACCTTTATACAATTTCAGTTTCCATAACCAATTATGCCTGAATAGTTCGAGGTAATTCCCAAGTCCATTTTCGACTACAATTTTGACCCTACAAACGGGATTGTTAGAGAAAGTGATCTTCTAACTCAATATACCCCTATGTCTTAAGTTTCTTATGGTTCAAACATCATGTCATTTGGACATTTAATTTGGGAGATATGGTCTAAACATTCTGAGCTGCTCCTGAACAATTTCCAGGAACAAAATCTAGAATTGTGTCCTATATTTGGAAATTTGCTAGGAATGTTAGAGACATAATTTGACTATAATTTCTTCATGAACGTTGTTCTCCCAGATGTCTAGTTTGTACAAAAATTTGAATCACGTCATTTGGACCAGTATAACTCAAGTTATGATTTAAACAATCTAGAATACATTCGGGGCCAGTAACGTCAAGACAGATTTTAGGTTACACTTGCTTCGCTATTGATGAATTTTTTTGTGTCCAATGGGGTCCAAATTTGGATATAATACTTATTTAAGGAGATTTGTCTTCCTAGAAGTCTAGTTTACTCCATTAATTTGAATCACTCACAATTTGATGACTGGAAAACTCTCAATCTTATAGCTTAAATTCCAAAAACTGCTTTCAAACCCAAAACCGGTATCGACTGATCTCCCACCCACTCAAAAATAGGATACCTAACTTGACGACTTCTCGTCCAATGGGGAAGTCCAAAATTTGGGTATACTTATTTCAGGAAAGATTTGTTTTTCTAGAAATCTGAAGTTTATCCATATAAATCGAATCAACAACAATTTGATGAGTGATGGTCAAGTTATGGCTAAAACAAAAACAAATATGGGTTTAAAAAACGGATGAAAGATCTCCCCTAAAACCCAACATTTTCTCTATACTAATTTTTCCTCCATTGAGGACCACAACCAAACCAAACAACCATTCCATCAAATATCCATACCTTAAATATTTATTCCAAATAAGGATTCTACACAAAAAGATGTATTCTAAACCTCCAAACAAGTATCCATACAAATCCTAACAAGTTCCATACAAAATTCCATACCTTGCTTTTCTTTTCTTCTTCTTCTTCTCTTCTCTTCTTCTTCTTCTTCTTCTTCTCTTCTCTTCTCTTCTCTTTTTTTCTCTTTCTTTTTTCTCTACTTTAAAGCCCGGCAAATATTTTTCAATTCTAGCACTAATGTTGCCTTTATCCCATTTTGTATAACAAGTGCCCAGCCAAAACCCTTTGCATTCTTTCCACTATTGCATTTAAGTCCTTTTATTTCATTCTCTATATGCAACTCTAATTTAACATATTTCCACTTTATCATATAAGCTTCTTAACTTATGTCACTCAGTCCTTAATCGACAAATTACAAATTTATCCTCATTGTATTAATTCCTGGTTTTTCTTTATTTCATTTTTTTAGCATTATTTTATTCCAAAAAAAATTTTTTTTTTTTTTTTTTTTTTTTTTTTTTTTTTTTTTTTTTTTTTTTTTTTTTTTTTTTTTTTTTTTTTTTTTTTTTTTTTTTTTTTTTTTTTTTTTTTTTTTTTTTTTTTTTTTTTTAAATATATATTTGTTTCTTTATTATACCCTAAATACGGAGCATAAACCGTCAGGGTATAATTTGGGGTATTACAGGTAAGGAACCTAAAAATTGATAAAAATAAAGTAAAGGAAAGGTAAATTGTTCACCGGAGGAATGAAAGGTAAAAGGGCCAAAGGAGTTTGCCCAATAGAGCCCTAGTCAGCTGAAAAATGGCCATCTTCATATTCTGAAAGGTCATTGAAGGAATGACCTCCCTTAAAACCCGTTGAACTATCTTGCTTTTTGGATTCATCCTCGATAAAGGCGATCTCTTCCTTTTGCACTGACACTTCCTCCTCAACTGCTTCAATCTTTATAAGATCATCTTATGTGTTAGAAAACTCAAGCTTGGGAGCTATCCTGTGAGATCTCCTCTGTGGTTTGGAGGAGTTATTCTTCATTACAACCAGTTTAGATTTCTTGGGCTTAGCAGCATGAGCTTTAGATTGTCCAACCCCTTTCTTTAATTTTGCAATGGGCCTACCAATAGAGGAAGTAAAGCCTATATACTAAAAGGCAACTTTAGAAATCAAGGTGAAAGTCAAAGAACTGAATGTAAGAAACAATGAACAAAAATCCATATACCCGAGGAAGAAAAGCAGAATCATATAAGTCATCAACCACGACAATGTGGAGCCAGCAGACTCTTACATCTTACAAAGATAAATATTCTCGAGGCCTGTGTAAGAGTCCAAGATTAGGTAAGTTTCTCTACTAAGGCTGAAATAGGTGGATCCTAATATGGAAGGAATGAAGGATAAACCGAGCAATCCAAAATGATGTTTCACAACCAGTGGCAAAGTAGGATAAGAAAATCCATGTAAGACAGAGAGACAACTCGAGGGGAAAAAGCATAACAACCCCTAAAGATCATAACCTTACAAACTGTTCTGAGGGATATCTAAAATCTAGCAGGTAAGGGGTGGAAGAACTCAAGATCTGCTGCTGGGAGCTGGCTGGAACAGTGTCGCTTAGGTAGCGCTTGAGGCAAAGAACGATCCGCCAAGCTCGGGAAAAAAAAGCAAGTGCGATGCCCGTAGACATATTCATGATTTGAAATACACTAAGTCCCGAAAAAGATATGAAAAGAATCAGCAATGATAGCTCGTGTGAAATAGCAGTAAAGAGCCAAATTTGCACAAACCAAAGTGGGAAGTTCTTCCTCAATTCTACAGATAGGTACTTGGATCTCAGCACATAATTGCCCATGGACTGTGCAAAGAGGCTGGGAAATGGAATCAAAAGCATAAGAATGCTTCAATTGCAAATCAAACAGAGAAGATACCAATCAAGGTCATTCTTAATAGGAAAAAGACAAATGGAAAAGAATAACCCTGAAATCATGTGCTCTTGGTAGAAAGAACCCTTAATAGAAGTTCACAATACTCAGATGAGATGAGTAAGAAGTCTCTGGGTAGAAGAGACTCTAAAGATGAGAAAGCATGGGGTCATGGACATCTAGAAGATATACGCCTTTAACCTCAACAAGCAACCCAAAGAAGATAGAAATATCCCCTTTACATGACATGGATGCAAGATCATCTTTAAAATAAGTACATGAGAAAATTAATTTAAACCCTTCAATTAAAAACCCAAGGCAAAGGCTCATCAAATCCAATCAAGGTTACACTCAATCTTGGTGTTTAGTGAACGGGCAATACCTAAGGATTCGTTAACCCTGTAGAAATGAGGGGATAGCCTATCTAAATTCCGGCGATCCAATCCCTGGATGAAGCCTTAGGCCATGATTTGTTCGGCCAGACCATAGATCAGCAGTCTTTCCCCAATGCTACCCATGATGGTGACGTGCTAGAGTAAAAGGAAATGTGCTAGGATAGAACAGCTACATGTCCAATGCCACGGGTACCCCGACCCTAAAAGGGAGTAGAAAGAGATGGAACATCGAACACAGAAAAGAGAATCAACAACCGAGGGTGAGAGAGAAAAGTAGGAAACAAAGAGAAAATAGTAAGAATGTGTCCTTTACCATGAAGATCGTCTGGGCCCATGTCAAGAAATGGAGTAACCCTGAAGGCCAGGAGGGAGCGGCAGCCAATTGTGTGTAGAATCGCTGCAAAAGAGACGATTATAATAAGTTCTTTTTGATGAAAAACTTTCAAAATTTTCAAATGGCAGTTATTGTCATGGTAACCTTGAAGTCTTGCAATCTTATGCTAGGAAAGTATATGAGAAAATGTCTTTAAAATATTAGTAAGTACGACTCCAACCTATTCACAGTCTATCAACAAGAGAAAACAGGTTACCTTTCAATACTTCCTTCGTATTTGAAAGTGTAAAAGATTGAGGAAATGGAGAGAAGCCAAGATGTGCATACAAAGGAGAAAAACTTCTGTAAGAACCAGACTTGTTTCCTGATTTTTTTTAAAAACTTTTCGATGGAAGAAATGAACATGATTCAAGTTCTAAAACCGAAAAATGGTTCTGAACTTTTTGTTGGTACCAAGGATTTAGTTCTAAAATCGAAAAATGATTTTTCTTGATATTTAAAGAATTTTTCGTGAAAAACGGCAGTGAGGATTCAAGTTCTAAAAACCGGCAGAATTTTTTTCTCGGGATGTTGGCTGGTTTTTCTGATAAAGAACTAAGGATTTGAAGTTCTCAAACCAAAAAAATGCCGCTTCTTAATTTTAAGGACTTTTTTGAAGAAATGAAGAGATTCAAAAGTTTCAAATTCGAAAAGATTTCAGTTCGTAGAGATCCTAGGAATACTCTTTCTGGATTATCGATTTCTTTATCGGGGGATGAATATTCTTTAACACTCTTGTAGTCATATGAACATTCACTGCAAATAACTTAGTAAAAGGGACAGATCTACTCACTAGTGCAAGAGGCGAGTTTTAGCCGTGGAGGATGACCCAAAAAAATCAAAGCTTGAGATGTTAGGTCATAACAGCCGGTTCGGCAAAGAGGCATGCCTTCCAAGAAAGCCACCATAGTCGTAGGATGTCAAGCCGACAACGATCTCGATACCTTCCGGCTTCCGACGATGACAATGATGGCGAAGAAGAATAGAACCCATAGCAAGGATTTTCAGCCAAGAATGGGTTTGAGAGAAGAGGGAAAGAAAAGGAGAAAGAAGAGAGAAGATAGGAGAATGTGGAAGGGTTGGTACGTAAATCAAATAGATTTCTTCCTATGAACCTTTCAAATCCCAAAGGAGAGTATATTTTGATGAGGTAACAAATCTGATTGTGAAGGAAGAGGAAGATTAAAGCAAAGCAGTTTTTTTTTTTGAAAGAAAATTGGCATAGAGGCTTTTCTCAGTGGCCATCAAATTTTTCAAAACTGCTCAACGGGATCAAAGTTTGGGCCTGCCTTTCCCGCCAGGAATCCAAAAAAATCCATAAAAAAGTTTCACCTTCTGAACAAAGTAACAAAACATATATAACAGAGAAAAAGCAAAGCCTCATATAATATAAAAGCTCAATACAGAACATGTTCAGCAAGCCATATTGTATGCGGGAGTAATCATGGATACTAGAAAAAGAATTTTCAGCCCACTGCTGAACGTCACTGCAAGAAATAAAGTGCCAACCCAATCCGAGAAAGCCTAAGCCCATGAGAATCAACCCATGAAAAGGTCCAGGGATATTTTTTAAATTTTTAAAAAATTTTCAAAGCTATCACTAGAGAATATTGAGACTTTGTCTCAAAACCAAAAGGTGGAAGAGACTTTTTCTTCAAGTCAGAACATGGCAAAGTACGTGGGCAATGGTGGAAAGTTACTTAGGAACAAAACTCCCTTATTGAAGCGTGGGCCGGCTATTAGATAGTGGGTTGGTGCGAGTTTCTCTAATGAAAGTGAGGAAGGAAGCGATTTCTCCAAGGAGTTAACTGAAGCAGTTGGCCCTAGTGAGAAAGTGGGTTGGTGCAGTTACTCAGAAATGTTTATAAAAGGGAATCAAAGCATCAGAGCGAGGGATCAACTTTCAAACACTCAAAACCAATGCAAGAGTATTTCAGCATTTCTCTTGTTATTCTACAATTTCAACAGCGTTTTTATTAAGTTTCCTAGCTTAGTTTTATATGTTCTTTCCAAGTACTTTGTCACTTCAAAGCTTTCTTACTTCAACATTTATTTTAGTCAGATTAATATTAAATCTGTTATTTTTGGTAATTTGAGTTTTCTCATAGCTTTCAATTCAGTTTATGCAATCTAATTTTCAAGGTATTTTTCACTTAGAATCTAGGGAACTAGAGAATCCTTGTTTTGTTTGAGCAGAAGTTAGATTTCAGCACATTTCAGTTCGAAAATACTATTATTTCCTATGCATGCAACGTTCACCAATTCTCGTGTTTTTTGTATGTTGCAGTGAATTCCACTAAAATCACAAACACCTTAAAATCTTGATATTTCATAATTACTAATAAATATAGCTAAGTTTTGGTCTTTTTGCATATATATATATATATATATATATATATATATTTTTTTTTTTTTTTTTTTTTTTTACTTAGAGTCGCTGCATTGCATCAATTGTGACTATTTTGTTCTTAGATCAAAGCCTTGAATCTCCAATAAACTCATAACACCTCTTTACCACTTGAGTTAAGTATCAAGGATACATTTAAATTTTAATTATCAAATAAATAAAGGTAAAACCAAAAGCGAGTATAATGTCAAAATTTTTAATTAGAATATATATATATATATATATATATATATATATATATATATATATATATATATATATATATATCTCTCTACTATATATATATATATATATATATATATATAAACACACACACATACTTTTTGTGGAAAATTATTTTGTTTTTAATAGAAGATGATGATGCTTTTTTCAACTGGAACTGGGCTGGAGCGTGTAGGGGTCGTTGGGGCGGACCTGGATGGCTGATGGGTTAGATTGCAGGCTTCGGGATCGCACAGGCTGGTAGAGATCGGCGAAGCAAGAAGAAGGGGTCGGCGGGGAGAAGCTGTGGAGTGGCGCTCCGATGCCTAAGTCAATTTCTTCCTGAGAGAAAAGATGGACTGCTTAGAGGGCGAATGTGTTGCATATATGTGCGTATCAGTATTGGCGTTAGTTCTTGCGTACCTTTCACCGATGGGGTGGCGCGTATTTATAATGATCATTAAATAGGTTGGATGGTGGCCTGAATCGTTCGATGGATGAGATATTTTTGTTATTATGTATCGGTTGGTAAAGGATATATAGAGCGTTTATTTGGGATAATCTTCCTTCCTTATTGGGGGATTCGATTTGATTTGAATAATATATTATCAGGGATTATTCTATTTTCTGTACCTATGGGAGACTTCCCATAATCGGTCTTTGGGCCAAGCGGGTTGGACCCTCATTCTGGGCTGGCACCAAAAGGCTTGAATGCTGCAATGGGCATACCTCTCCTTTGGGGTTTAGCGAATGGGCCTGAATGTTTCGTTGGGCTGGTCTCTTTCTTGGGCACAGCTGTGGGCTGTGAGCCTTATTTTTATTGCCACATCGGTTACCCCGGCCCTTATGCGGCATACGTGAAGCCCGAGGCGTAACGTGTCTGCAGCCGGGTGCAATTTCACGTGTCTACTCGAGGGCTGGATTAGTTAGAGGAACCCAGTCGCCGATCATTTGTCTTATGATAATGATGACTCTTGATTTTCGCGCTCCATTTCTCCCACTCCTTCCCGGTTTCCTTTTGTTTCTTCCTTGAGACATCCCTGCAGTCTGTATTGCCTCTGCTCACAGGACCTTTTCTTTGCTTTTAGCGAGTTTGGACCTCCTTCTCTCTTAGTCTTACATGCAGGCCCTTTTTGTGCGAGTCTTTCTCTAATCTTTCTTGGGATAGCCTTTACCATTGTATTTGCGGGTCCCTTTGCGTCTTTGTCTTCTTGGTGCTTTTTCGAGGCGTCTGAGGCGTTAGGAGTTAGGTTGGTCGAATTTATTTTCATCATTTATTTTTCATCATGGGTCGGGTGGTTCTTCTTCTCTACATATCGATGGTGACTCTTGACTATTCGCCCGGTTACGAATGAGGCTGGCGGTGTCTTGTCGCTTGCGGGGTTGAACTTCGGGATGCCCTAGAGGTGCCTCCTCTTCCCTTGAATGAGGGTAAGGAAAGTGAATACGATTAAATACCACAGGGGTCGAGAATACCGATCTTGGATTCGGCATGCTTTAACCGTGGGACCTAGCAAGGTCGGTCCTTCATATGGGGCCACCTTTGCCAGACGTTATCAGCCTCCCTTCGGCGTTCGAGTGTGGTACCCTGACGTTTTGACCCTCTATGTGGTCTCTGTGCCAAGGATGGTGTGCTTCTTTGAAGTGGCCTTTGATACTTGGTCTTAGTTTCCTCTGCATCCCATATAAGGGGTTTGCGACACTTCAGCTCCCAATACGTCCTTCTCAACTCGCACCCAATGGTTGGGGTATCTTGGTTGGTTTGTTGGTTTTCTTTAGGGACAGGGGGCTCAGTGTCCCCAGCATAGCCTTGCTCCTTTACCTTTTTAGCCCGAAGGAGACATCCGAGGGCTTTCTTTATTTTTCTAGGCGTTCTGGCGCTCCTCTGGTGATTTCCTGATCTTCCTCTCCCACGAATTTTGTGGAAGGGCTACTTCTTCGTTAAGCGGCCGTAGTGGGAATATGACCCTCTCAACAAAGGCGACACCACAGGCGTTAGGTTGCTTGGACCGCCCACGAAGTCTTCATTGAGTGTTGGATTGTTTTTGGTTAAAACATTAAAATTGGTCCACTTTAGGTATCTCGATTCTGTATTGTCTACATGTTTCTCAGGTGCTCGGATTGATCTCAGCGGTGAAGATAACGCCATAGCGTTGGCGTTGGCTGAGTGTCCTTCTCGTCCCTTCTGGCGGGCTGATCAAGTCGGATGTTCCTGGTCCTTCGAGTTCGAGAATTCTGCTCGCTCTCTTTGCTTTGGGGCGCCGCCTCCTTCCACTATGAAAGTTCCTCCCAGTTGGGCCCTCCGCTGCAAACCCACTGGGGGGCGTGGCCCCCAGTGGAGATGGTGTCTCGGAAGCCCCGGAGCGGGAAACGAAAAACCTTGGACTCCGTTAAGAAAGATAGGCCGGCTTTGGTCAAAGTTCCGAAGTTGGGGGCATCTTCATCTTCCCCGTCTACTCGTGTCCATAAATCGGAATGGGTGCAGTCGCCTCTGGTTAAGGCTCCTATAGTCTTGAGTTCACGGTCCCGTGCAGGTGCAACTGCGCCGGACGAAGGTCCCTCGAGGTGGGGCTGTGAAGCGGCCAGGTGCCCATTCATAGTTGGAATCGCCCGGCGAAGAGGTTAGGTCACGCTTCGAAGCGGAAGAGCGGAGAAGATCAGGAATCAAATTGGCGGTGGCGGGGACTCTTTGCTTCCCTAATGCCGAACTTCGCGGCGGTATGATCGTCCATTCTTAAGGATCCGTCTGAAGGGTCGGTTGCTGAATTGATGGCGTTGGCCTATCTCTGAAATTAAGCTAGTAAGTTCCGATACCTTGTCATATTGGATTCATTTAGTTAAGTTTCAATCTTGCATTAGATGTTGATTCTATCTTTGGGTATGGTGGCTACTCATTTGAAGGGTTTTGGCGAAAGAAGCCAAACTAAGCGAAGCCATGCCAAAGCGGCCGGGCTTATAAAGCGGTGGCTTCTCGCATCGGCGAGCTAGGCTAAGGTCGGGTGCAACGTATGACCGGAAGCGGTGAAGCTCAAATCGATTTGAAACACACCGCCGGCCCGTGCTCGGGCCGAGGGTAAGGCGAGGGCCGGAATAGCGAGGCGGTGAAGCGAGCAGGCTGGGGATGATTTGAGGGTTGCGTAGAACGACTTGATGGAAATTTAGGGGATGGGGTGGTCGCCCGGTATGATCTTCGAGATGGTTGGGGATGAGCTTCTCACATCAGGTGAGCCGGAGAAGTCTAGGAAGACTGCGTGCGTCGAGAGCGATGCGAGTGATAAAGGCGGCGTGTTGGACGAGGCTCGTCGGGGCTAGCGGTGGTCGGCTGGTGGAGGCGGCCAGGGAGTGCCGCGAGGCTGCGTGGGGATCTTCATCGACCAAATAACGGTGGCTCGGTAGGACGAAGTTATTGGAGGGTAGTAGAGCATCCTGTCCCGATGGGTTTCGGTGGCTTTCCTTCCCGAGGAAGAGGGTACGTCGATACTGTTCGACACGGATTTAAACTGACCTTCGTGATGAGGAGGATGGGGGTCCTTCTCTTGATTATCTGCAGAGAAACCGGGCACCCTCGCTCGGGCCCATTCCACTGCTTATGTCCGACTTCTCCTTACGATGTGATCTCACGTACGTCTTCGCTGCCCGATCAATAGGCTTTTATACTTTTCTTTTCTTTTTTTTTTTTTTTATGTATTTTGGTTGGGACTGAGACCCAAGACATACATTGCCTTGTCCTTAATGAATACTCATTTTTCCTCTTTACTTCTTTCGGCTCTACTTGTGCTCTTCGCGACGTTCTGCATGAATTGAATGGCCTGAATTGAGCGTCTGAGTTGAGTAAATGAGCTCTTCAAACTGAGCCGCTGACAAGGATGAAAATATCGGTTTTGACGGATATATCAGTACTTGGATTTTATGGATATATCGGATATATCGGAGATATATCGGTGGATATTTTAACATAAATATCGGTAATTAAAGTGTTAAAATTAAGAATATATTTAAGTTACTTATTAAAATTATTTAAAAGCATAGAAAATGATAATATCGATTAGATTTGATTTTTTTTTACATTCTTTTCCTATATTTATATTTGTTTATAAAATTAAATGATTTTTATTAAAGTATATTTAATTAAGAAATAAATTATTTTTATATGGTGCCACAATATTTTATTCAATAGTTTTTAAATTTGGTAATTGTAATATGACATAGAATACGATATTTTTTATATATTTATATTTATATTTGCTTTAATATAAATGATTTAAAATATTCATAAATTTGTCAAAAAAACATTCATAAATTAGAAAGACAATATATTAAAATTTTGCAATATATATTATAAGAGCATCCTTAGCCTAGTGGATGGGAGGTTGGGACCCTGTACTTTTGGGCAGGGTTCGAACCCCCTCAGCAATGAATTTCTCCATTTTATGAACAGTGGTAAACAGTGGCCGAGATATGAACATTAGTGAACAGTACCAATTCATGAACAGTGACCGATATTTCGGGAAAAATCGGTAAAAAAACCGAAATATCGCCGAAATATCGTCGATAATTGTAAAAAAAGCATAAATTTCCTTTGACCGACTATCGGAGGGAAATATTGTGTCGACATTCGCCGATACACGAAATATCGGCGAAATATCGGCCGATATTTCCGTCTATTTCAATCAGCGGCGGCTTCGAGGCTCAGTCGTGACACTTTGGCGGTGAGTTGATTCATGGGTTGCGTGGCTGAATCGAGTGGTTGAGCCCTTCAAGCCCAGGGTTCTTGGGCTCATGGGCTCATCTTGGTGGGTGACTCTGGGTCGCATGGCACGGGATTTGAGTGCCTCTTGGGGTGCATGGCTTGTCTCCAGTGGTTGAGCTCGTCGGTCTTGAGCTGGTGGAGTTCCGTCGGCCAGTTGCTTGAGTCAAGCGATTCCTAAGGTTGCATGGCACAGGTAGAATGGTTGGGCCGGAGTCAATGTGAGCTGTTGGGCTCCGTCGGCTGATTTTCCTAGGTCGAAATGATTCCTAGGTTGCATGGCCTGTGTAGAATGGTTGAGCCGTCGATGTGTTCTTGAGCTCAGTCGGTGATTTGCACAGTCGGGCCCGATTCCTAGGGTGCATGGCACAGTGTAGAATGGTTGAGCTTGTCAATGTGAAGTACATTGGACTCCGTCGGTGATTTGCACAGTCAGGCCCATTCTAAGGCTGCATGGCTGTGTGAGATGGTTGAACCATTGATGTGGTTCTTGGGCTCCGTCGGTGATTTACTGAGTCAGCGATTCTAAGCATGGCACGTAATGAGATAGTTGGGCGAGTCAATGTGAGTTCTGCGGGCTCAGTAGTGGCAGTGGCGATAACTGACGTCGACTCCTCAAGTAGCGTGACTGTCTGAGTGGGCGAACTTCGTCAAAGTGAGCGGTGGGCTCCGAGAGGAAGCGTATTAGTGGCGATATAACTGGTGATCGACTCCTCGGTGGCGTGACTGTGCGATAGGCGAACTACGTCAAAGTATTTCTTGGGCTCAGGCGCTATGGCCAGAAGTGTGATATAGCTGGTGATCGACTCTTCAGGTAGCGTGACCTGTTGATGAGTGCAAAACTCATCTATGTTTTGAGTTCATTTCATATGTTATTTTGTGAATTTTATATCCATATTCATGTAAAACTTATAAAATTTCCTCTAAACTTGGTTTGTAGGACTATTGATGAAAAGCAAGTGATTTGGAAGAAATGAGCAATATATTTTCAAAAGAAGAGTCAACCGAGAGTATCATAGCGCGCCACTGGAAAGATGAATTTTTCTGTACCATATGGAACAACAACTGGTTCAAATTCCCTCATGGTTGCATTCTACATTCAAAGAGATTTCCAACGAGTACTCACACGCCCAAATCCGAGTTAAAACGAAGAAGTTATGGCCACGACATGCCAAGTTGGAGAAGAAAAACCGATTCTTTGTCCGAGCGGTCGCGACCAGGAAATTGTGTCACGACCAGAAAACTTGGTCGCGACCAGAAAATTGTGTCGCGATCGGGAACTTGGTCGCGACCTAAAAAAATTTCTGGAGACCAGTTTGCTGTTTTGAGACCAAAAACGCTGCAAAAACCTAAAAAAGGCCGAAAAGTGATATTTTGACCTATTTTCAAGCCCATTTCACCCTAGGACCATATATATATACTCGTTTTCTAGGTAAATAGGGCAATGGGAAGATTGGAGAGCCTCTCTCATGGGGTTCTCAGGTACTTGGCACCAGTTTACGCATATTTTTGATTTGTTTTAGATTTTAGAGTAGTTTTAGAGCATATTTTTATTTCTATTGAAGAGATTTCGGTCTTTATTATAAAGATTGATTTTACTAAAGTTGAGCCAAGGTGAAGCTAAAAATGCGGATTTTCTCTCTCTCATGGGGTTTCTCTCTCTAAATGCCCATTTTCGGTTTTACGATTTTGATTTGTTTGATTTTAGAGTAGTTTTAGAAGATTTTTATTTCTATTGAAGAGATTTCGATTGCTATACTCTTGAGGTCGAGATTTCACTAAGGTTGAACAAAGATTGGAAACTAAAAATGCGGATTTTCTCTCTCTCATCGTTTCTCTCTCTAAGCTTGCTCATTTTCTTAGTTTTGCTGCAGATTTTATTTTTAATAGATCTTAGAGTAGTTTTAGAGCGGATTTTTATTCTATTGAAGAGATTTTTGTCTTTGTACTTTCGGATATTCAATTTATTCTTGTTGAGGCGAAGATTTAAAGCTCAAATATGGGTTTTTCCTCTTCTTTCTCTTGATTTCTTTCTTGTTTTACTTTTTGTTTGATTAGTGATGATTGGAATCCCGATGTGTTTTTACTAAACACCTACAGGGTTGGGGTTTAGTGTTGAACATTGATTCTCAGTTTTTCGAGTTATTTTATGGGTTTGGCGAATTTATATAATTAGTGGAGTTCATATAATGAAGTATTTGGAGATATTAGTAGCTATACCCAAAAATAGAGGCGTGTATCTTTGCTGCGATTTCCGGAGGCCCTACGGGTGACACCGAGATGGAAATTCGCAAGAGTAAGAAGCGTAGGGGTATGTTAGACTAATATCTTGGAACTAATGAACTTTGAAAAATTACTTTGATATATCACTAATTTACTCATGGTGTGAGGATTAATTAGATGATGTATCAATTTAGTTTATCAGAGGTTTCTCCTTAGTCTGATAAAAGGATCTTTATCCCGTGTTAGCAAAAATCTAATCAAGGAGATAGAAAATTTTATTAGATTTGAAGGACAGACCACGAATTACATTAGAGAAGGCTTGCATTTTCCGATCTATGGGGCAAATTCTTGAGTCCCTGAAAATGGTTGTGAAGTATTGAAAAAGAAAAACAATCAAATCTTAAAAGGTCGGGGTTTACAAGTAGCTATTTAGACCCGTTTGTCACGAAAGGAATATGGGTGTGTTAGATAATTGAAATGTATAGTGCGAGGAGAAATCGAGCTATACTACCTTTGCTCTTGGACAAAATCTAGCATTCAACTTACAGTGTTGTGCTTTCAAAGGAATGCAAAAAAATTTGTTTTGTGAATATTATCCCCATCCTAGTGACTCTCTTCATACCTTTTAGAATTAAGTAGTTGTTTATTTGGTAGATTTTAGGATTAGTTTTAAAATCGGTTTTGTTTCAATTAAATTGATTTTATTCCACATCCCTATTTGATCGCCTAAATAGTGAAGAGCCCCCTTATGTCAGGTGATCAGAATTCCAATTAGAGAGAACCTCGATCCTCATTAGTGCGATATCCGGACTCCTAGAGTCCGCTATTACTGTATGACCCGTGCACTTGCGGAAAGGTTGAGTGTTGGTAATACTTTTCATTTAGTTTTTAGTACACCTTTTGTTTCAAAATCGGTTTTAGTGTTACCACATTCCTCTCTTGGCCGTATTTTCCACATATACATCATTTGGTCTTTACGTGCGGGGTAGGCAATTTCGTCCAGTGAAATTTCTTTGGGCTCCGGTATTTGTGTGGGGAGTGGCGATATAACTGGCGATCGACTCCTCGGGTAGCGTGACTGTGCGAGTAGGCAGACTCGTCAAAGTGTTTGCTGAGCTCCGGTGTTATGGCAGTGGCAATATAGTGCGAGCTAATCGACTCCTCGGGTGGCGTGAGCTGTGCGAGTAAGAGCCGAACTTCGTCAGTGTTTCTTGGGCTCGGGCGTGGCGGTGCGATATAACTGAGCTGATCGACTCCCTCGGGTAGCATGACTGTCACGAGTAAGCGAACTTCGTCAAAGTGAGCTGCTACGTGTGGCCATTCGACTTCTGATTTTCTCGGAAAGGTGCGGGCGTCTTTAATGCTGATTTATGGAGAATTTGAAACGTTTGTGTGACTTTTTGAGTGCTTTGGCCTTCTTATAAATGGCGGCTTCGTTGCTATGGAGTTTATACTTTGGATATTCTTTCTCTTCACGGTGCATGCTTGAAATGCAGGATGAGCGTCGAAGTGCAATTAGGTCTTGATGGGGATCCACACGAAGGTCGATTCGATTCTGGTTGAACACGCTTGTGGGAGTTGTGTTTTCCCTAGTCTCCTTTATGGGAGTCATGTTATTCCTAGCTTCATGTAACTGAGGGGTGTACTGGAGAGGCGGCGCATTTCTTGTGTCCAGCCTTCTCCATTTCTGTGCCTCCTCTTATTTTCTTCTCCTTCTCATGCTTTTTCATCTTTTTCCACATCTCATTCTCACATTTTTTGTTTCTTCTGCACAAGCTCCTTTCATCCACTTTTCTTCTTCTCATAACTTTTTCCACCTTTGGTCTTCTCCCATTTCTTTTCCTTTTTTCTTCACAGTTTTTTTTTTTTTTTTTTTAGGGAGGCGGTGTGCGAGTGCTTCAGATGTAATCGATGACACCAACGATTATGCTTGAATATGTCGATTGGAATAAAGAGAGACTTTCCTTTTATGTCTATGAGCTTTCTCAATCTATTGCATGTAATTTTTTGAGCATTAAGCGTCGGGACACTTGTGACTTCTTAACAAAATAACCAGTAAATGGTCGAATCGTTAACTGAAAATTGATAAAACTCCATTTAAGATTATAAACCAAGGTCTACTGATAAAATGTTTAAGATGTTCTGCATTCCAAGCATGTTGTAAAATTTTCCCCTCCTTTGTTTAGAGCTCGTAATTGCCTGGTCTGACGACTCGAGATATGATATAGGGGCCTTCCCAGTTGGGGCTGTTCCCGTGTCTTTGGATTCTTCCTTGTTGGCGATGGCTTTATTAAGACTAAATCACCCGACATGTAATACGGGTCTGACTTTTGGTTGTAGTACCTCGTAGTCTTCCTTTGGTAGTCTTACGTATGCTTTAGAACACAACCCGTTTTTCATCTAAGAGGTCAAATTTAGGCGGAGAGCACCGTCATTGTGTGCTCAGCTGCTTCGTAACTTTCGATCCTTGGGGACACTAATCAAATCTCGACGGGACTCTTGCCGGTCTTGGAAGGCTAGGGCGAATGGGGTTTCTTGGGTTGCTGATTTCTGTGTTGTCCTATAAGCCCATAGCACCTCGGGGAGGTATTCTACCCACTTTCCCTTAAGATCTTCCAATTTGGTCTTCAAAGCGGCCTTAAGGGTTCTGATGGTGACTTGGCTGTGCGTTAGGCGTGGATGTCTTGGAGGCCAGTAATAATTCTTAGTCGAGCTTGGCCTGAGAAATCTACGAATTTGGGCGTTGTGGGTGTTTTCCGTTATCGACACGGGGCTCTTGGGATACGAACCTGCGTATGATAGCTTGCCACACAAAATTGTGTATCTTCTGTTTTGTGATTGTGGCCAAAGGTTCGGCCTCGGCCCACTTGGTGAAGTAATCTACTACGGCCGATGTTGGGCTTCTTGGCCTTTCCCGAGGGGCCCGAGAGGTCCCGGTATGTCGAACCCCATTGTTGACGGAAGGGTCGGGGGCTTATGATTGACGTCGGGGCTGCGATGGGAGCGTGAGATCTTGGTGTGCTCCTGGCAGATCTTGCATTTCTTAACTAGGTCGGTTGCGTCTTTGAGTATTGTAGGCCAGTAGTATCCTTGTCTCAAGACCTTTCATGCCAGTGCTCAAGCTCCGATATGATTTCCGCATATACCCTCGTGTACTTCTCTTAGCACGTATTCGATGTTTTTTTCCCGCGATGCACTTTCTGATAGGTGTGAAGAAACCTCGCTTGTATAGGCTTCCCTTATGATTAGTGAACCTGGCAAACCTCGTCCTTATTTTAGCTGCTTCTTTCGGTCGTCGGGTGGGCGTGCATCTGTGTAATCCCGAATGGGGTCCGTCCGGCTCGGCTCGGACTCGACACAGAGCGCCTCCAGCGTCGCGAGATCGATGGGGGCTCTGTCGAATTGTCGGCGGTGTCGACCTCGCGAAGTCTTCTGTGGGCTATTGCTAACTGCTGGCGTCGGCAGGAGTTCTGCTACGGGGACATGTGAGCTGAACACCTTACGAATTTTTAATAAATCTCGTACCTTTTGGAATATAGGATCATCCTTCCACTTTTAGCCTCGTAGGTGTCTTATTTGTCTTACCGCGAATTTGGGAGTCGGCTGAGACCTCTAGCTAGTCAACTTCCAGTGAATGAGCGAGGTTGAGGCCTGCTATGATGGCCTCATACTCGGCCTGCGTTGTTGGGAGGCTGGAATCGAATACAGTACGTGCTCGATGTCTATTCCTTGGAGGTCAAGATTAGGCACCTTGCAGCTCCCTTGCGCATTTGAGGCTCCATCTCTGAGAGGTTTCCGGATGGGAGGTCATTCATTGCTTGAGCGTTACGGCGGTTAGCCGAGTGAATTCGAGGCGAAGTCGTTGAACTGCCTTTGTGCAGTTTTCGGCTTGTATCTGATGTTGAATTCACTCAGCTCTATGGCCCACTTCATCAGCCTTCCGGAGACTTCTGGTTTATGTAACACTTGCTTCATCAGGTATTCCATTGGAACTTCTATGGTGTGAGCTTTGGAAATGGGCGGAGTTCCGGCGCGGTTACAGGCGAAATTAGCTTTTCCATCTTTGGGTACCTCTCCTCAACTCCTCTAGCTCGGTATGATAGTAAAGCTGGATCTTTATGCTCGCTCTTTGTCTCTAACGAGGGCGACCTTTGGTCGAGAGAATCAGTCAGGCCCGGGTATGATTGAGCTCCGCTTGATAGGACTTACTAGAATGGGAGGGAGCTGAATATGTTTTCAAAATTTGAAAATGCTTCCTCGCACCTCGTATCCCGTTGAAGGCCTTCTTGGGACTTAGAAGAAAGGCTAGCATTTATCACTTGCCCTGGATGCGAATCGGCTTAAAGCGACCAATCCTTCTGTCGGTATTTGAACTTCCTTTGCGCCAGTGTGAGGCATGTCGAGTGCGACCTTTATCCCTTATCTGGATTTGCTTGATTCCTCGGTGGTTGACTATGAAACCCGAATTTTCATTGAAACTCAGAAGGCACAATTAGAATTTGGATTAAGTTTCATGTTGTAGTTTCGAGATGCAGGCATACCGGATAGATGAGCTATGTGGAGCTTTCGGTATGTGGTGGATTCTGACATGTCATCTATGTACACTTCCATGGTTGTGCTATGCATGCGGAACATCAGATTCACCAACCTCACGATCGTAGCTTAGCGTTTAGGCGACGGCATCACCACGATATGAATGGGTTCCATCTTATTTGTAATGACGAAGTCTTTTCTTGGTCACCTGGGTCCATATTGATCTGGTTGTAGCTGGAGAAGGCATCCATAAAGCGAGGTTCATGGCGAGGCGGTGGCATCTACGATGGTCGATTCATGATGAGGAAGCTGTCCTTTGGGCATGCTGTTGATGTCGATTGAAATTCGATCTCGAGTCGCCGTTCGGGTTGCCTTTTTTGTGAGTGCGACGTTGGTAGCCATTGATTATTCTACCTCCACGATCTCCTACGCAGTAGGAGTTCCGACTTCCTCGTTGATGACTTTTTGTCTTTCTGGCGCGAAACTCCTCCTCTTTTGTTTGATTGGCTTAAGGACGGTGAGTTCGATACGTGGGTGATGCAAGTAGGATCCGATTCCTTCAGTCTACGCACCTTAGCATGCGAAGAACGTCTTTGTTTGTCTTAAAAATGGATAAGGAGGTTTTGAGGTTTCCAGCCCAGCTTGGGTAGGCATAGGCGAGATGTTGGTCGTCGTCCAACGATGCAGGTTCTAGTTCTTACGAAGGGCTCGAGTGTCGGTGAGTATAGTCATGTCGAGCTCGATCAGTATATGTTGTCGACCGTTTTTGCTTCATGGATCTTGAGTAAAATTCCCTAACCCTTTCGTTGATCTCCTCAGACCATTCCTACTCCGTTTACGGTAAGGAATTTGATCATCATGTGATATCTCGGAAAGGATGGCTTTGTGCATTGAGAGATGCGCCCGACAACATGTTATAGCGGGCGGGCGTCTCTGACCCGAGGAATCTTCTTGAAGTAGTCGTCACGTATGGGGATCTCCCAAGGTGAGTACCAATTGTATTGAACCTAGAGGTAATACCTTTTCCCAGAGAACCCCGCGAGATGGGTGTTGCTTGAGTTCCTAGTTCTCCCTTAGATGCCCATTTTATCAAAGGGTGACGAAGATGATGTCAGTTTGAACTCCGATTTGTCGATTAGGACCCGGAGTGTTTGTTTTTTATTGGCCACAGCGCACGAACTACAGGTGGGTGCGTCATGAGGATGTTGGCATCCCTCAGATGCGAGTCGAGAGAATGTGATGGATGTGTCGAGGCAGCGTTAGTTTAGACCTTTGCTTGAATTTCCGCTATACGTCGACCACGATCTTTGCGTAGATGGGCCTTACGAGCTACGCTGGATTCGAGTCCTCTTTAGAGTCCTCTAAGATCACACAGTTTCACCCGGGGGTTTGTTAGTCTTGAGTCGTCGTCTGTGGTGGTGGTTCTTTGAGGCGGGGGCTGGTTCGGAGCTTGATTCACGGGCACGAATTTCGGGGGATATGGGCGTCGGATTGCAGCGCCGTGATAGATTACTCATTTCTCTCTTGGAGTTGTATCACGGTCGTGCGTGCGGTTGGCTCCGTAGTCCTTGTGGAACTCGCAGTACTTGGAGGTATCTCTTGTTGCGGGGTCTGACTTCATTTGAGTTGGCCCTTGCTCGGGGATTGTTCGTTTCATACTTCGCACCGAGCGCGTGATGCGGGGCTGGTAAGGGTGAAAGCAGTGAGGCGAATAGCGTCGTCGTCTTCCGGTGCGGTGGACGAGGCGATCTACGAGTTCCCACGCCTTTTGGGGATCGTTCTCCCATTTTTTCTTTGGAGATCCTTCACGAGTCAGCTTTGTTTTGGGGCTTCGTCCTCTTCGTTTAATGCAATCCAGCTTTTTCTTTATGAGTGGAAGAGCTCTCTTTCTTGGATATGAGGGCTTCTTCACCGTTAATATACTTCTCTACTTTTGAGAGCACCTCAGCCATGCTTGTTTGGGGATTTTTGGAGATGGAAAACATCAAGTCTTTCGACTAAATCCCTAAGCTAGCAATGAACGCAGTGATCGCGAACTTCTCGTCGGGTATATCTACCTTTAGAGAGACTCGGCATTAGATCGTTGGACATAAGACCTCGGGCTTTCTTGCGAGCCACAGCGATGGTGAGTAGATAATAACGGCTTTACGTACATCACAGCTGATGAAGTGAAGGCGAATGCAATGGATAGCTCTACGAATGAGAGATTGGCGGCGGTGGAAGTCTATTGAACCATGCCAAAAGCGGGGCCTTTTAGGGTGATAGAAAGCTACACATCGCAGGATCATGATACCCATGCGGTTCCATTTGGTTTGTAAGTGTTGAGATGATCGGCGGGATCCACGGTGCCATCAGGCAGCTTCCACGTGGCATTCTGAACTTGGCTGGAAGGGGGAAGTGGAGTACCTCGGTTGTGTAGGGTGACTCAGTTTGTTGTACCAAAGTATCCATAGTGTCAAGAGCGCGTCCTCTTACTACCTCCCTTACACGGCTGAGCTCTTGTGGGAGGCTCTTGAACCTCTGTTCCCATGATTGTTCTCTTGCTCCAGGCTGAGGGTGGCGCAGTTCTTCGTTCCCGACGTGCTCTCCAAGTGTTGCTTCGTTGCCTTCCCCTCATTTAGATGTGGTCAGGTGCCCCGGGCTCGGTGGATGCGCCTTCGGCTCCACGAGGGCGCGATGTTGTGTTATCCTTCATGAGGAATGTCATGGCCTTCCTGAGTGCATCGCGTCTCTTGTGGTCGTCATACGTGCGGGTGGGGTTGTTCTAACTCTCTTCGTGAGCGGCGATTGGTGAGGTGGAGTGCCTCCACCTCGTCCGTGTGGCTTTGCATTGTTTAGCAGCGGCTGGGAGTCGGCTTATCTGCGTTGACTGGTTGTTCTTGCATCCTTGGAGGATTAGTGTTGCTCACCTTGTGTTCGGTCGATACCATCGATGGCAATCGAGTTATACTTATAAGGCTTGTCGTTCCCGCAGGCAGCAATGATGATGCTTTTGGCCGGGCCGAATTTGGAGAAGTGTAGGGGTGGATTGGCGGGACTTGGATGGTGATGGGTTAGATTGAGGCCGGGATTACTGGGTTGAAGTAGGATCGGCTGTAACCGAAAGAAGGGGTCGGCGGGGGCTTAGCCAGGTGGCGCTCAGATGCCTAAGTCCGGTTCTTCACGAGAGAAAGATGGGCGCCCAGAGAAGCGTGTATTGCAATATATGTGTGTATCAATAATGGCATTAGTTCTTCGCGTCACCTTTTACGATAGGGTGGCACTTGTATTTATAGTAGATGTTCAACCAGTTGGATGGTGACTATGATTCGTTCCTATTGGATGAGATATTTTTTGTTATTATCGGTATCTGATTTTGTAAAGGATATAGAAAGAGCAGTTTATTTGGGATAATCTTCCTTCCTTATTGGGGGATCAGGTTGATTTGCGGAATAATATATTATCGAGGATTATTACATTTTGTACCTATGGGAGACTTCCCATAATGTGTGGTCTTTGGAGCCCAGTGGGTGGGACCCTTATTACGGGTTGGCACCAAAGGCGAATCTTTGCAATGGGCATACCTCTCCTTTGGGGTTTAGCGAATGGGCTTGAATGTTTCATTGAACCGGTCTCTTTCTTGAGCCTGGCTAATGGGCCTGTGAGCCTAATTTTTTGTACCCTATCAGAAGATCTCAAAAAAGTTAAATATAAATAAAATTATTTAATTCTTATGTATCCTTAAATTATTTAATGTTTATGCTTGTGAGTTGAATTAAATAAAATGAATATGAAATAATAAATAAATAAATTCATATTTAACATTTTTAGTTTAATTTTCTTCAATTTATTTTTTTAAAAAGTTTCGATTCTCGTTTCTCTCAAATCTTAAATGAACCAAGCACATTAATAAATGACAATTTAAAAAATTCAATTAACATTTACTCTCACATCATCTAATTTCATTTTATGTGATTCTGATTCTAATATCTTTACTTATTATTAATTAGTTCAATTAAACAATTTTTTTCAAAACCCATAGTTTTGAACCATGGATATTTGTTGTAATTCTAGTTTTCCCAATTTCTAACGTTAATGTCAACTATATTTTCTTTTCAAAAAATGTTAACTATTTTCAAACTTTTATATAATTATTTAAAAACGATGTCACATCAATGACAGTAAAAAGTTACTGCATGAGATTTTTCGTACACCATAGCACCGTGGAAAAAATTCTCCTTCTTCCCCTAGTATAGAAACACCACCTTGTTTCAAAAAAAGGAAACACCACCCAGAAGAAAAATAGAGTCCTTCTTGTTCTGATTCCTCGACATTAATCTTTCCATTGATCACTTTTTGTTCTTCTCTCTTCAATTTTTGTTGATTATCTTTTTCTCATGTGTGACATTGAGGTGTTGTAAATTGGGTACCCAACTCATTAAGTCTAATCCCTTAATTGTTTTTCCTTTTTATGTTCATGTCTAAAGGAGATTTATAAGGAAATAGATGGAAGGATAATTATGAGGGTTGATCGATTGAAATTGTGGATGGAGTTGAGTGGTGAGGGGCCTTCTGGCCTTAGGGTTTCTATAAAGGAACAGGTGAATGGCATATGACAATATTCTAAGATGGTATTTATTTTTTGACTTAATGCTAAATGGAATTTTTGTTCTGAATAATATTTAATAGGATTAAGTAATTAGTTGTTTATTTTTTCTAAAAAAAAATCAATTTTTAATTCTTATCTAAATTTTTAAAAATGTATATGTTTTTATTTAATTAGCATCAGACTAATCATGAGAGTTTCAATTTAATCATAAAGAATAAGATTAATTACATAAATGGTGTCTCAACTTTTCCATTTTTTATATTTTAGTATCTCAAGTTTATTATTTTTCAATTAAGTGTCTAAACTATCTCATTTTTTTATATTTAGGTGTCTCCACTTTATTTTTGTTCAATCAAGTGTCTAAACTTTTTTATTTTTTATATTTTAGTGTCTCAACTTTATTTCTGTTCAATTTTAACTGTCTAAAATTTTCGATTTTTTATATTTTTGTGTCTCAATTTATTTTTGTTCAATCTAGTGTTTGAACTTTTTGTTTTTGTTCAATCAAGTGCCGACTAATCAAAAAGTTTATTAAGATATTTGAATAAGCAAAATTTACATCCAAATAACATTTTTATTATATAAAAATGATGAAATTACTTAAATGATATTTAACAAGGTGAATGACAATATTATTGTGACGCCCCAAAACTCGGGAGTCCGTTGACAACCCGTCAACCCGCGGAATACTCGTGAATGTCGGATGGCAGAGCATCTCGAGAAAATCGGCGAGTCTCCTTTCTACGGGAGTTCACCCAAGTACAAACTGTCCCAAAAAAATCAACTTAGCCACATCGGGTTCATATACAATTAAATGAGTAAAATTACAATCGATTTGGGTCACTGCGTTAATACTCACAACAAACATATATCAACCAAAAATATACTACATGGTTTTCAAGAGTTTTTTCATTACTCTTATCTGAACACATATTAAAATTTATGTCCTAATACATATTCTGCCAAAGCATCAATCTGTGACTTCTTAGTGACCTCTAAAATGATAGTCTTCTCGGCTCCTGTACTTGAAATAATATTCCCTCGACATGGTGAGCAATTGCCCAGTAGAGATAATTTCCTACATGGGTTACTCCCTACCTAAGTGCACATGCATGGCAAACAAATCACATTCAAGCAATTTCATGAAACTACTCGAATGTCTATATGACCAACCCATGTCTCGAGTCCTCACCGACTCCCTCACATGCCTAAGCCGAATGCGAGTAAAATCACAGTTTTCAAAACAAAACTTGTTGTTCTCAAAAACACACTACCGAATTTCGGTAAAAGTATTGGACTACCCTCCGAGGCGAATGTGTTGGAGAACCTTCCTAAACAATTCATGGGCTCCTCAGACCCGTGTAATTGGACCGTCTCAAACACGATTCTCCGGCGGAAAATCATCCCTTGAAATTCTTTTCGCAACCATGTTCATTTTTGTTTCATTTCATGTCATGCACTCACACCTAATATTCTAGGCTGCCCAAGTGCATATGGAATGCATGATGCCAATACCAACACATTCATGCTAATATATTCACATGCATATATATTAACATAATTAAATCACATAAAACATGTTATGCAAATTCACAATCAATTACACCAAAATTAGCTCACATGGGCTAATTAACAAACACAAGCAATTCATTTTAGATAAACAACATCTTAAAATTCACGCAAAATATTCCACGTTGCTATTCACATGAGCGGTAAAACCAGCAGGTTACTATTCCACGACAACCTGAAATAGGAATTTTTCTTCCTTTCGGTTCAAAACTTTTAAGGCCAGAGGTTCTGACTAAAGCTCACCTGAAGCTAAAACGTTCCTAACCATTTACATGGTTCTTAAACAATGATTAACACAAGTAGGAAAAGAACCCTACCTCTTGAAGTTGTTGGAACTCCACCAAATCGGTGCCCACGCGTAGCCCTTGCCATGTAGAGCAACTTTACTTCTTGCTCTGTCGAAAATCGACGGTTTGATCGGCCGGAATCCTAGAGAGAAGATGCTCTCTCTCTCTCTAAAAATCACCAAATCTCACTCACTACATCAATTCCAGCTTCTACCCGTTTTTTGCTCTTTTCCATTTGAGAAGACAACTATTCATGTTTTGTCTTTTCCTTATTAACAATTTTAAAATTCCAATCATGTCCCTGAGCTTTGGATTTTTGACACATGACACAATCTAGGCCATCAATTTCATCATCTCTCTAATCTTGCAACATATGTTACAAAAGTACATGTATTAGGTGATTTTTGTCACATCACATATCTCTCAAACCCGTTTTATGGCACAGAGCACCGTGCCTCGAAACGTGAAGTACAGCAGTCCGATTCAACGGAAATTCGGCACCAATAGCCTAGATTTTGTGACGATTCCAACGGTGAAGTCGTTTCGTCATCGAGATCTAGAAAATTTTGAATTTTTACGAAGTCGATTTTACCCTTTTTGAGAAAATTGGAATTTTCTCGGGTCTCGCATTATCCTCCTTAAAAATAATTTCGATCCCAGAAATTCCCACGCACTATACGCATCCAACCATGTGCATATGTAACTATACTCCAACTCCAAGACCGTGTCGGTATAATGACAGGCTAAGGTCCTGATTCTGTTCAACTTAGATGGTGTCATCTCGGCCGTGTCGGGAATGACAGTAACGCAATATTTCTACCACCACTACGAGTCCGTCATGAAGCGAGAATAAGCTGAGATCCCGCGACTCACGATCTCGACACATTTATTGACTCACCTACGTCCTAGGGAAGAATTTCTCATCATCCCTCTAAAGGCCTCAACCTCTAAGCCCAAATCTATCACGCGCGGTGCAACAATGATGAACATGATGCAAAAATAATTGCAGGTATAAAACGTACCCTGCATGTCTGGCTGATCTGCATGCTCAGCCTTTGGCACGACGGCGTAGACACACCCTTGGGTCCTCGACATCCTGGCCTACGGGCTGCACATGCGACCTCGACCCACACTACGGCCCATCTGTCTTTGCTTAGAAGGTGCTTGTATAGCACCACAGCATTGGCGGATTTCTACGAACCATATTAGGGTGTGGTGGAATGAACTTCACCCTCTCTGTCATATGGCCCTAGCGGGATTGTCTTTGTCCCAAAATCCCCACGGGATCCTTGTCTCTGAAATTGATCGAGTCTCATATGTTCAGTGCGGCAATGGTAGCATAACATCGGCCAACTGGCAACTACGTCCCGGAGTCCCGACACGGGATAATTACGTGGCTCTGGAACCCTTGGGAACTAGAAGTCGTGGGCTTCTTCCCTGAACTAGAAGAGGCGGCTCTCCTTCCACTCTTGCCTCTCTTGCACTCGCGTCCGGGTGCCAGGGCATCCTCGATCTCTCTGTAGTCGGGGATGTTGACCTTAAAAGTCCATGTCAGCATTAGCGAAGTCTACGATCACGCCTTTGAATGGACGCTTGACCCATTCGAATCTCACGACTTTGGCCATGTCCGTGGCCCGCGTAGTCGTGTAAAGCGGGCTAGCTCCGTGAATCTAGCCCACGTGCTCATCACGATCCTTCGTCCCTGCTTGGGCTCTAGGAACTCTGAGCCTTCGCATGTCTTGCAATATCCAGGAAAATACTTGCATGACAATCACGAATTCTGCCCGCTGCTAATTGCCTTTAGGTCTCCTAGAGGTCTTTGCCCGGTTCCACCATACTTGGGCCTCACCCTGCAGGCTGGTACATTAATCTAATCTGGTCGTGTCGGTAAATCTCCATAGCCTCCCAACACCTTCTCGACCTACATGAACCAATGGTGCACTTACCATTGGATCTCCTCCCACAATGAATGTCGAGAGGATGATGTGCATAAACCTCTGGAGGTTACTCGAGGCCTCCTTGTTCTGTACACTAGCACAGTGCGTAGCGCGGCCTTGTGTCTGACCTCGGCAAAGCTGTGATCAAATACTGGTGGTGCCTGACAAGTACCCCGTGGACGCCCTCTACGTCCTCGACCTCGACTAGCCATCTACACATGTCAAATGGCGAGTTAATATCCAATGCAGTATCTCTAAGGCGTAAACACAACTCCGAGACACTATTCATATACAGAAAAAATATTTTATGCACAATGTCTATGCATTCATAGGTAATGCAAGACAATTATTCAATATATTAAATCAAAATCGACAACAAAAATTTCATTTTTAAAAGATTTTATTTCATTTGATTTGATTTTAATTTATTTTTAAAATATTTTATTTTATTTTCTTTTTCTTTTTTTTTTTGAAAAATCTCGTGAATAGTGTCCATGAACAGTGTTCATGAACAGTGTTCATGAACAGTGGTCGCTTGATGTGGCTTGTTGCGAGTCCAAAAGCCCGGGTTGGGTGCACGGGTGCGCACCCGGCGGACCATGGTTGGCGTAGTGCGCCCGGGGCTGCGCGCCGCACCCGGCCATGCGCGCACTGCGCCGTGTCGTGTCGCCTAGTGGCGCCGTATCGTGGCCCAGCACCAGCCGTGTCGCAGGCGTGTCGCGCCTGTGGCCGTCCATATCGTGGCCGTTATTACCGGCGGTTGTATCGCCGCGGGCGCCGTAGCCGCTGCGCCCTGCGCGCCGTGTCGTGGCGTTTGCTGGCGAATTATCAGCACCGTGCGACACAACCCGGCCAAGGCGCGCGTCACGTCGCGATATACCCATTTTGTATCGTGACCCGGTCCTCGACCATTCAAACCGCGCTGTCCGCGATGCAAGCGATTGTATGCGTGACGCGCTCCCGACGAACTACGTGCGAGGGCGATATGTCCGCGATGCAATTTCCATTGTATCGTGACCCGATTAAGCGATAGCCATCGATTGCCAAAGCCGTTTTTTTTTTTTTCATTTTGCGCTCTTGGGGAAGCACCCAGAAATATATATATATATATATATATTCCTCATTCTCCAGTACACCTAAATAAATTTAGTAAAATTTATTTTATCTATCTTTTTCTTCAGTTTTACACACTGTAAAACCTAAAAATGTTCCTCTCCTCATTTTTTTTTTCATTTTTCCAATAAACCAAATAATTTCTTTATCATTTATTTTATTTATTCTCTTTTTCCAGTTTTACACACTGTAAAACTCCCAAAAATTTTCCAACACATCATTTGTTTTCCTATGTGCTAATCACTAAGCACACAATCACACAACAATTCATCAATTAATCACATGATCACACATCATTCATGTTATATACATCAATCACACATAAAACACCGTAAATGCAGTGTTACAATCCTATCAGTGATTGTCTAGGTAATCACGTACCTATTACACGTCGAACCACACCAAGTGGTGATGCGTATCAAACCTAAGCTCCTGAGTGCGGTATCTGTAGCTCGTGCAAGGCTGTGGTGGTATCGGGTTCAAACATGGATGCAGGCGCAGGACCACAGGTGTCGTTACCTAAGCTCGATACCAAGGCTGTAGTGGTATCGGTGTCGCGCCAATTAATCATAACCGGGCACTGCTATGACTCGTATCCTAGGCCCATACTTGACACGCTACAAATGTCAGTATACCTTAACTTTCGATGCCAAATTTGTGACACCGAAACTCGAGTCAGTTGACAACCCCGTCGGCAGCGAGATACTCGTGAATGTCGGGTGGCGCGGCGCCTCTCCGCAAAATCGGCGAGTCTTTCCTTTCTACGGGGAGCTCTACCCAATGTACAAACATGTCCCAAAAATCAACTTATGACCACATCGGGTTCATATACAATTAAAATTAGTAAAAATGGCCACTTGGGCTGCATTAATACTCCTGACAAACGTATCTGACCAAAATATACTACATGGTTCGAGAGTTTTTTCATTACTCTTAATACAAACACATATTAAAATTTACAATTCTAATACATGTTATGCAAAACATCAAATCCTGACCCGACTTTCTTCAAAAATCGGTCTACAAATGACCGTCTTCTCGAGCGCTCCTACACGATAATATTCCCTCGACGGGGTGGCTTGATTGCCCGGTAGAGATAATTTCCTACGTAGTTACTCTGTCTAAGTACACATGCATGGCAAAACAAATCACATTCAGCGATTCGTGAACTACTCGAATGTCATGACGGCCAGTGTCTCGAGTCCTCACGACTCCACTCACATATGCTAAGCGAATGTGAGTAAAATCACGATTTTCAAAACAAAACTTGTTGTTCTCAAACTTCCCCGAATTTCGGTAAAAGTATTGGACTACCCTCAGAGCGGAATGTGTGGAGAACCTTCTAAAGCAATTCATGGGCTCCTCAGCGTGTAATTGTTGGACCGTCTCAACACAATTCTCGGAAAATCATCCATTGAAAATTCTTTTTCGCAACCATGTTCATTTTGTTTCGATTTAAATATCATGCGCTTTCCTTTAATATTACAGAAATTTGCCCAAGTGCATATGGAATACATTATGCCAATACCAACACATTCATGCTAATATATTCACATGCATATATATTAACATAATTAAATCACATAAAACATGTTATGCAAATTCTGTCAAATTCTGTAGAATTAGCTCATGGGCTAATTAACAAACACAAGCAATTCATTTTGAATCGCTCAACATCTTAAAAATTCACGCAAAAATATTCATGTCACTATTCATGTGAACAGTAAAACCCTCAGGGGTTACTGTTCACGACAACACAAAATAGGAATTTTCTTGGCTCCGGTTCAACTTTGAGACCGAGGTTCACAGTACAAAAGCAAGTATCGAGCGTTCTAACCATTTACATGATTTGTAAGCAATGATTAACACAAGTAGGAAAAATCGCCCCACCTCTTGGGATTATTGAACTCCACCAAATCGGTGCCCAGTAATTATCGTAGCGTATACTTGACTTACTTCTTGTTCCATTGGCAAACGATTCGATCAGTAGAAATCCTAGAGGTGCTCTCTGCTGCAAAATCACCAAATCTCGCTCCTTTGCATCAATTCCCGACGACCCGTTTTTGCTCTTTAGGTACAGAAAACCAATATTAAATGTTTTGTCTTTTCCTCATTAACAATTTTAAAATTCCAATCATTTCCCTAAGCTTTGGATTTTTGACACATGTGTGTCTGAAGTAATCAGTTGAAAGTCTCTCTCTGTCTTTGTGACATGTGTTCTGAGTGCATTAATGATGGTATTTTGTCACATCGCATGTCTCTCAAACCCATTCACGGTGCGACACGTGCGCCAGCGTAAAAATTAAAATGGTCTGAATTTGACAAAATTGATGTAGTAGCTGTTTCGTGAGACAATTCGATAATTGATCTGTTCGATCATCAGAATCTAGAAATTACGATTTTGCAATATTTACAAAATAATTTAAAGTCTTTATTATCAACTTTCTATATTAAAGTTTTGCTATTTGTTCGTTTACAAAAAGAGGCTCTAGATTAATTGGCTATTATGGATGGAAACAAATGTTTTAATTATTTTAAAATTAATTTTGATATTTTATTTTATTTTATTTTAATTATTCATATAATTTTTATCACATTATACTAAGAAAAAGTAAAATAATATTAAAAGTGCTTAGTGTTATATTTTCTTTAGAATTCTTTTAATTTTTTGAATTCTATGTTTCTCCAATTTTATAAATTTCTTTCATTGTAACAAATAGATAGTAAGAGAAACTCAAATATGGAAAGGATAATGTATCACTCACTTTGTTAAAGTCATTTAATAAATTTAGTTATATAAATTATTTTATATAACGTGGAACGCCATTTAAATTCAATTTTTTTATAATTCAAATATCTTAATAAGTTTTTATTGGTTAAGAAACATTTGATTGAATAAAAATTATAAATTTAGACATGATTGGAATAAATAAGTTGATATCAAAAGAATAAAAAAAAAGTTGTTAGACACTTCATTAAACAAAAATAAAGTTAAGATACCAAAATAGAAAAAATAAAAAAATTTAGACACTTAATTGAACAAAAATAAAGTTGATACACCAAAATAGAAAAAATAAAAAAATTTAGACACTTAATTGAACAAAAATAAAGATGAAGCACCAAATCTAAAAAATAGAAAAGTTGAGACATCATTTATATAATTAACAAAAAAATGATTTTCTTATATTATAATATCTAGTTTTCTTAATAGAAAAAAACATTCAAAAAACATTAAGATAAAGGCAAAAAACCAAATATTTTGACATTTTGATTTATCAAAAAGTTTAAAATTCAACGATAAATCATGAAAAATTTTAAAACAATAAAACAAATATCAAAAGCTATTTAGCTTTTAGTAAAAAAACCAAAAAACAAATGCCACGTAAGTATGTTACTTTTTTCTTTTTTGTGGTGGTGTCTGGAATCGGAGGAGATCCATAAGGAAGAGGAAGCCTATGGAAGAAGAGATGATGAGTCAGAAACATGACTCATCCCTAAATATAGTAGTTATAATATGGATACCGCCAAATAGAATGAAATCTTGTGTGATGTAAATATATAAAATGCAAGGCAATTAGGGGAAAAAGTGAATGAAAATATGCACCTCCCAAGCCTCTTCGTTTTTATATAGTATGGATATATTTTAAAACTCGAACTAATAAATAAATCGAAAAGTTATTAATTCGCGATTTATTGGTTGATCCGATAGTTGAACCGATAATATCATAAATATATTATTTATAAATTAATAAAATTAAAACTAATTATAAGGATGATAAACTTTTATAAAATTTTAATATTTATCTCCGTCATTTCTTAAACATTTTATTTATTTCATTATCATTAAAAATCACTTTCATATGATGAATTCTTTCTCAAAATAATTAGGGGCTTGTTTGAGTCAGTGGTTTCAAAGAAAAATAAATTGTTCCCCAACAAATAAAGGATGAAAAACATTTACTAATCATAAAATAAAATGACAAAAAATAAAATATTCGATTTAAAATATATATTTAGAGCATATCTAAAAATATCTAAAGAATATTTAAAACAAATCGAGAACAAAATTTTCAAATGGACCTTTATCCTATAAAATATTAACAAAAGTTCTCAATAATAATTCTCAAATTTTGCTTTTATGATTGATTACGGGAACATTTATCAAGTGGAACCTCAATCTCATCTTTCCAAAAACATAAATTTAAAAAATAAGAAGAAATTTCCACACCAAAAACATAAACTTCAAAAATAGGAAAAATTTTCATATAATTGGAAACATATGATCTGGGAGTTAGGGATAGCTGATTTGGTGGCTACTATTCATTATCTATTTTTTATATTTTAAATTTTTCAAATTTATGTTGCCATATATTAATTTTTTATAGATATATTTTTATTTTCTATTAATATTATAATATATAATATAATATCTTGTCTTAATAATATTTTAAAATCAAACAGCTAGCATTGTAATTCCACATTTCGATTTCTTAATATTTTTAAAAATAAAAACTAAAACTTAAAAACCCTTACGGCAGCTTGAAGGAGGGAACAAAGGTAGCAAATTTCGTCGTCGATGAAAATCATTGTCGACAATGAAGATATTATTGGTGTCAACTCCGATCTTTTATCATTTTACAAAATAAAAAATAAAATGTTAACCCTTGAAGATTAGAACCCGACAAAAGAGTGAATCGTTGATTAGTTAAGCTGTCCGTTGGCGATTTACGATTCGATCGTCGATTCATCCCGATTGATATCTTCGATTCAAAGGAATATGTCGGTTTTTCATTGAATCAAGCGGAGTTTTCTTGTAGATCGACAATTCGATCAATTAGGCGATCGATCGAGTCAATTTTAAAATATTGATATAGATATATATGTGAAAATTTGTTGGATTATTTCTTTTAAAAAATGAATAACAAAAAGAAAGTCTTGATTTTCACAAAAAAAAAAAAAAAACTCGCCATTGATTTTTGTGTTTTTTAGTTTTTACGAGACAATGAAACTTGAAAACCTATTAGTTTCTAAATAGTTTTTATTATCATTAATGCCATTAATTTTTCTATTAAATCCAACAATAAATTTAGACTTTTTTTCTTTACCCGCTATGGAATCAAAGAAAATGTAATAAAATAAAATTTAAGTTCATATATTATTTTTTATTTTACTTATTTTTTTTTCTTCTCTATGAAAATATTTTGTGAAAATGTACAAATTAACAACTTAATTTAATTTTTTTTTTCATATTTGTATCATAAATTAAATATTAGAGAATTCATTTTCTATATTTTAAAAATAAATAAAATATTGTGTAGTATTTCTCATGATTAAATTAAAAAAATAAATCCATGCTTAGTTTTGATATATTGAAGAAAAATAAATGGAATAAAAATTATAAAATTAATAAGCGTTAATGTTGGTGACCGAATTATTGGCAAAAGATGATGGAAGAGAAAAAAAGTCCATAAATAGGGGACTTGTCGTGGAAAGCACTCGTTTGTCTCCTCTTACTCGCTTGCTCGCTTTCTAACTTGCCACGACTAGCGTGTGTTTCTTCTTTCTCATCACCCTTTGCATTATAAAACCCGGGTAAATTTGAACTTTTTAAAAAATGAGTAAACAACGTAAGCTTGCACGAGATTTTTTAGATTTCGGATGTGAATGAAAGCGGATCACTGCAGTTGAATTCATCTCGCAAAATATAGTTACCCAACGTTGAATTCTGAGACAGTCGAAATTTCACGTTTTTTGAGGCAAATGGTGTTAGGTGACGCATGGCAAGCCATGTGTCATAAGGCATACAAAGGCAAATGCATGTAGGACACATGGCAAGCCATGTGTCCACATGCATGTCAATGGAGAAGTCTATAAAAGGGGGGAGGGGAGGGGAATCAATTCGTAGAGGGAGGAGAAACAAAAGAGAAAGGAAAGAAAAGAGAAAGAAAGGGAGAGAGAAAGAGGGGGAAAAGGAAATCGGTGTTCCGATGGTCGGAACTTCATTGGACCAAGAAGTAAAGTTTGTATATTCGGCATTTGCGCTCTAGAGGTAGGATTCTTCCTACTTTGATTTATTTGCCACCATAAGGGCTATGGGGTTGTGTCTTTGCCTTAAGGGGTTGTTTGGCCGAATTTCGAAGTATGGGAATGCTACCCTATTTTGATCCTATACATTGGTCGGATTTTAGGACTGATTTTCAGGTGGGAAACTGAGGGACTTCGGACTTGGGTCCTTCATGTAAATTGTATCCGCATCAGAGAACTTGATGTAGGCTTTTGAATCACCCAAATCGGACCTCTACATCCCAAGTTATGGTCCATTTCTCGAGACTACCACAGTTGGGTTGATTATTTGTTGTGTTCGGATTTTGGGTGATTCGGTGCAGACCGTGTGTGATTTTGTGGAATTTGTTTTGTGGTGGTCTGGTGGCGGCCGGTTAGTGGCCCTAAACCGGGACTAGTTCATATTGTTTGGGATTGATTATGCCTTGTTTGAGTGGTCTATTATGGCCGACCGGTGAGTGCGAAATTGTGGATTGTTGTAAGTGTTATTTAGCAGTTTTGTGATAACTTTGCTTGATTGTTCTTCTTGATATATATGTTTAATATGTTACTTGATTAGATGAAATGTTTGGAAATTATATGCTTTTGACATAATTGTTATCCATGATACATGAGTTATTGTCCATATGGCATTCATTACATATGAGACTTACATGGATTTAATATCTTGATGACATAATGCATTGCATATGCAGCGATCCATCGCATTCATGGGTGTAAGTGCATGGTGACATCAAACACCATCCTTGAGTGGTTGTGAGTGAAGTACAGTACCATTGAACAAAGTTCGACGAGTTCCAGCGTTCGTGGCGTGAAAATTTGTGTCGGGTAATAGCAGCGGGGATAGATGCCCCTTCGATTGAAAGCCCGGTATTTTGGTTATACATATGTATCCAGGTGAAAGCCCATGAAAGCGTGAAGGGCGTGTGAAGCCTACAGTGATACCCCGTAGCCTACCCCAGACACATCATTTTGTTAATAAAATGATCCTTAGAGTGAAACATCGATAAGTTTTGATTTCTAAAAACTTGATTTTGTTTCAAAGTGATCATTTGATGAAATTCATCGACGATGAATGTTATCACACATTGGCTATGAATTGTGTAATGGAGTCTGTGACTCGGATTTTTCATGCATTGAGTGAGTCTCATCTCATTTCATGGAAAGGCGTGTAGTATTCCATTAAAATGACATCATGTGTGTGTGTGTGTGTGTGTGAGATGTGTCCACGTGAGCATTGCATGTGCATTTAAGGGGTAATAGCCTCTGTAGGAGTCTCTCTATTGGGCGTGGCTCACCCTTTATGGGAAAACATTTTAGGTGTAGGGTATACACCGGTTGACGGCTCTCATTCGAGGCCGAGAGGTTGAAGAAAGCCGACCTGTGGCTGGTATAGTTCTTTTTGTAAAACTTTGGAAATAACTAGTTTTGGCATATGCATGTGTATGTAATAGAGTTGTAATTAAACTCACAGTAATATGTTTTGAAAATAACATAAAAAGTTTATTAAATGTGGCTAATTGGATCCCGGTAAATCGGATTAGACAGTGTGGTACCGAGACACACGATATCCACAAGAAATTTTGACCATCGCTTCACAGCTTGGTGTTAGGGCATATTATGTATTACCTAAGACTTCGATGAATGGATTTTAATTAATGGGATTAGATAGTGTAGGTATGATATCACGATATCACGGTATTTACTTGAGTTGACGATTTTGGTAGACGAACCGGATTTTTAGGTGAAGTCACACACACACACACACATATATATATGTGTGTGTGTGTGTGTGTGTGTGTGTGTGTGTGTGTGTGTGTGTGTGTGTGTGTGTGTGTGTGTGTGTGTTATGTTTTTAGGGTTTTCGGTATGTGAGATAAGGTGAGATTTTAGAGAGGTTAGGATCATTGTAACCTCTATTCCTCTGATGTATTTTCCCTTATCTTGTACCATCTTTGATATAGTGGATTTATGGCTCCTCTGCCAATGGTTTTTAGAAATTTGGGTTTTCACACGTAAACCTTGGCGGTTTGTTTTTCGTTATGTTTTTTTACTTGCCATTATTTTCTAACAAGTGGTACATCATAGCCATTACATTTGGTTTCCTTTGTTTTATACTAATATTGGCTTCCTATGACGTACGCTCTTCAGTTGTTGGATCACAACACCAGGTTTTCTCTATGGCATGTCAAGATATGAGCTATTCTTACAGAGATGGATTTGGAAGAGGCGTTGTTAGGTTCGACAGTGTTGTCTTCATGGACAATAGAGAAACAAAAAATGATAATAAGCTATGACTCGGATTCACCTCCATCTATCAAATGACATTTTGCAAGATGTCTTGAAGGAGAAAAGCACCATTACGTTGTGATTTGAAGTTAGAACATTAAAGTTGTGTATGATGAAGGGTCTACCTAAGAAATTGTATCTTAAACAACGCTCACTCTCATCTGGCATAAGGTACATGTGATTAATCATATTTCTACTTTTAAAGAAAATGTTGTTGATTTGGAAACCAAAGAGGTCAAATACGATGAAGAGGATTTAAGGTTGATTTTGTTGTTTTCATTACCATCCTCGTATTTGACTTTTATTGATACTATTTTGTACAGTCGTGATACTCTCACTTTGGAAGAGGTTTATGAATCTCTGCATTCGAAAGAAACCATGAAGCAACTTGTTAATGGATTTGAGGCAAAATTTAAGGTCTTCTTTGCTAGAGAAGGTTCGGGAAAGAGGTTCTAGGAATAGTGATAGAGCCAAATCAGTCAAAACTAGAAGTCTTTAGATAAAGAACGTTATTGATTATTTTATAAGTTGTATAATAAGAATAAGGTGGCTTGCAAATCAAAAGGGGAAGCAATCGATTAACTTTAGCCAAGTCAGTGTTGTAGAAGAAAATCACGTGATGACCAGACTCATAGCTATTTCTAATGGCGTTGCCTTACCCCGAGGAATGGGTTGTTGATTCTAGTTGCAAGTTTCATATGTGTACAATGAGATTTCAACATATGAAACTGTGTCAAAAAGTGTAGTTTTGATGGGTTAACCATCTGTAGATTCCGGGTGTTGAATGCAGTCATAATCAAGATGTTTGATGGGTGCAGTATGTTAGTGGATGTGAAGCATGTCCCAGTTTGAGAAGAGGAATCTCATCTCGTTGGTACTCTTGATTCAAAAGGTACAAGTGCACTTGTGAAGGTGGAACATTGAAAGTTAGAAAAGGTGTTCTTGTTGTGATGAAATGACTGAAAAGAATTGGAAAATTATATATTTTGTAGGGTACTATAGTTACAAGTGATGCTGCTATTACCTCTAAGTCTATGACAGATGGTGATGTTTATTACCAGCGTGCATCTTTGTATGGGCATATGGTGAGAAATTAATATGATAAATTGAGTGAAAGAACTTCTTGATGGCCAAGAACTAGAAATTAAAATTTTATGAGCATTGTGTCTTCAAAAGAAAAGACAAGTGCGAGTTCTCCAATGGTATTCTGTAACACCCGAGGAAACTCTTAACTACTTATACTCTAATCTTTGGGGACCATCCAAAGTGCCTTCTAACGAAGGTGCTAATTATATGTTGACTATCATTGATGATTTTTCCAAGAGAGTTTGGTCCTTCTTCTTGAAGCATAAGAGTGATGTTTTTGCAACATTTAAGGAATGGAAGATTATGATCGAGAAACAGAAAGGGAAGTAGATAAAACGTCTCTACACTGATAATGGTTTGGAGTTTTGTTTCGACAAGTTTGATGCCTTATGTAGATCAGAAGGCATTATTAGACACCACACAATTATTGGTACTCCACAACAAAATGGAGTTGTAGAGTGGATGAACAAAACTATTATGGAGAAGGTTCATTAGATGCTTTCCTAATGCTAAACTATCCCGAAGTCATTTGGGTTAGACGGCCACGACACCTTGTTTTCTCATTAATCGGTCTCCCTTAGTTGCCACTAACAAGAAGACACCAATTGAGGTATGGGCTAGTACTCTAGTAGTTTACTCTGATTTGAAGATTCTTGGTTGTCCAGCTTATGCTTGTGTTGATAATTGAAAACTAGAACCTAGATCTGTTAAATGTGTTTTCTTGGCTATAAGAATGGTGTTAAAGGGTACAAGTTATGGTGTCGAGAACTCATAAGAGCATTGTTAGAAGAGATGTTATTTTTAGGAAAGTGCTATGTTGCAGATTTATAACTAATGATTCTTGTGAAACAAGTCAATAGAAATCGGGAATACATAATAGACTCTGATTATAACGAGCCAGTATCAAAGTCTACTCCTCGATCTTTATCATATCAGTAAGATAGTGTTGGTTATTCCCAACCATCACCATCCCCACCACCACCTGCACCACAATACAATATTACTGAGGCAGGGAGAAGTAGTGACTCACCCAAGAGGTATGTTGAGGCTGATTTGGTTGCTTATGCTCTAAATGTGGTAGAGAGTATTGATACTTGTGAAGAACCCTCTACTTATAAGGAAGCAGTGGGGTCTAAGGATTCTAGCAGGTGGATGATTGTTATGCAGAAAGAGATGGAGTCTCTTCATAAGAATGGCACTTGAGACTTAGTGAAACTTCCCAAGAAGGAGAAAGCAGTCTTTACAAATGGACTAGTGTAAAACCCGAGAAAATTAGTAATTTTCAAGAAAAATGGAAAAATAATAATAATAGTTGTCATATTGGTTCAGGGAAGCCTAGAAAATTCTCTAGATCTTGGATGACAAAACGGACTATGTCGTTGGATTCGTCTTGCGAAATCTAATGACCCAGAAAAGTTTCGTGGAATTCTGAGATAGTCGGAATATTTTTACGATTTTCTAGGTGATAAGTCGTCGGTGACTCGGGGATGAGATTTTACGAAAATCTGGGAAGTCATGTGGCTTGATCTAAGTTCATTTAAAATAAATTGAATTGGAAGAAATAAATTGTTTCGGGATAGAAACAAACCCGAATGAGAGATTGATACATGGCACAATGTGAGCCATGTATCCAAATTTATAAAATAAAATAAAAATGATAAAAGTCAAAAGGAAAGGAAAAAGGAACAAACGAACAGAGTGAGAGCGAGAAGAGAGAGAGAGAAAGGGAAAAAAAATTTTGCTTCTCTCTAAGATCTACGAAATCGAGGCAAGTAGGTTTCGTTGGAGCAAAACGAGTCGGTCATGCACATCGAGGCTGCGTGTGGTACCAAAATCTTGAAGTTTCATTAAACTCCACGAGGTAGGGAATTTTCCTACTTGGGTTATTTATAGCCTAAAGGTCATTTAATGGCTTGGGGTTTTTCTTAGAGGCCGTGAGAGACCGTAAAATTTGAGATGAACATACCAGGAATTTTATGAATTTTGGAATTTGTTCGAACAATCCTACGAATTTCGAATTTGTTTTCGGACAATCTGGGTGAGGATTTTCGGAATTGTTTCGAATGAGTCTCGGACTGTGTTGAGATTTGGTTTTAATCCATAGTGATGTCTTCAGGATTTGTGGACTTGATATCATTGTAATTTGTTGATGAATGGAACCAAGAATGGTTCATGGTCGTGAAGGGACTAAGAGGTGCCCTGTTTATGTGGGTCTGAGATTTGGACATTTTTGTGTGTTATTGTTGGAAAAATAAATAACATGCTATTGTGTGTAAAAAAAAATCATGTTAATATGTGCTTACGTGATGTATTAACATGGAAATTGTGATTAATGGAAATTATATATAGAAAATATAATTATTCGGAATTTATAAATGTTGCATGTAGCATGACATAGCATGAAATGACATGATTGCATTTCATATGCACGGTCACATTGCGTCAAGTCGGGTGTGGGTGCATGGTATTGGTTATTCACTATTCTTGGTGAATGTGTAGTGAGCTCGGAAATTGGGACAACGTCCAATATTGAGACTCACAAGATGAATAAAAATAATAATAATAAATTTCGTGTGTTTGGGTGAAGCAAGATGATGGCAGATCCCCCCCAGGATGAAAGACCCAAATTTTATTCTTGGTCAAACATATGTACCAGCGATGAAAGTTCGTGAAAGTGTCGGAAGGCGTGCGAAGCCTGCGATGAGACCCCGGAAATTCGCAACCCAAATAAACACACGGGATTTGGTAAAATTGAATAAACATTGGAGTGTTATCCAATGGGTTGAGTCATTGGTGAAAGCATAATGGCCCGGTTTCCTTGCTGGCATTGCGGGTGTGAGGAGTCAATTGGGACTCGGGTTGTGGGCATGAAGAGTCTCATCTCATGTGCATGACTGTATTCCATATGGGATTGCATTATTTATATGGAATGTGATTAGATGTTTTCATGGTTGTCATTGCATGCACATTTTAGGTAGGGAGTAGCCCTTGTAGGAAGGGCCACCCCTGCGGGTGTGCTCGTTGTGGGACAAACTCTTTCAAGTACATGGGGTGTACGGAGGCGACGTTTCAGACGGTAGTGATTATGAAGAACACGATGTGTGGCCTTGATATTACCTTTGAGTAATATTTGTAAAAATATTTTTGTATAAAATAATTATATCTAAATTCTTTTGTGACTATTGTCTAAATAGTCTGGTATGTAATTATGATAAAAGGGTCGTAATCGAACTCTTACGGACTGTAATTAAGCGTTTAATTTTCATATTTTAGATTAAAATGTGAATGAATGGGTCCTGGTAAAAGGGATGTGTATATTGGGGATATGAACAGATGGACCCTATGGGGTCAATACTACTTCTGTTGAGACCCTGGATGGGTTATGATTATACTGTTATACAGGTTGTATGTTGGGTGAAGCTCGCGAACAAAGGGACTACGGAGTTTTCAGTAATGTGGATCGATAAATGGGACACAACAGTGTGGTATCGGGCCACCTGAAATCCACAGAAATTTCGTGGGTTGACGAGTTGTCAACGGGACCCTCGGATTTGGAGCGTCACAGCTAGTCTTGAGGATCAAGTTGTCATTGCTTGAGTTTGAATGACATGCTTGGTGGTAATTGATTGGAGGTCAATATGTGTATCCTAATGTATTGAAATGTGATGAGTTTGTGTATGGATAAGGTCATTGCGTGACTTGTTTGTAGGCTATCTGCGGACATGTTATGTCACAATTTCGCCTAGAGGATAAAGTATGGCATTGCTTGATTGGTGATGACTTGTTGATGTTGATATATGTATTAGCAAATATATTGACTTAAATGTGTGATCATTTATAAATTTATCTTGGGTGATATAATTGTCCATGATGCATGGGTGATATGCATGAGTAGAATTGTCTATATAGCATTCATCATATATGTGACATGGTGTAGGTATGCAATGGCACATCGCATTGCATATGCATGGGGAAATCGCATGAAATGGGTGTGAGTGCATGGTATGGATCAACACTCTGTTTGGTGTTTGATGGTGGACTCGGTATTGTGGGACGACGTCGAACAGAGTAGCACGGTTGCATACATGAAAATTAAAATATGTGTTGGGTAAAAGCAAGCAGGGATAGATACCCCCTCAGGTGAAAGACCCGGTATTTTTGTTTATATATATGTGTACAACAGTGAAAACCCGTGAAAGTGTAGGAAGGCGTGCCAAGCCTACGGTGAAACCCCGAAAAATTATTACCCATAAAAACACATGGTTTGCCAAATAAAATGATCATTGAGGTGAACATCCAAAAAGCTTTTGGTTTATAAACAAATAAATTTTGTTTGAAAAAAATGATCATTGGATGTCATCTAAGAATGACAAATTTTATCACGCATTGGGATCGCATTATGTGGTAGGAGTCGATGGGCTTCGAATATGATGAGGTCGGTATAGACTCGGGACGTAGTGCGTGATTAGTCTTGTCTCATCTCATGGCACGTGGGAATTTCAGCCTAGGATTGTATGACCTTGTTTGGAATAATTGGTGTAGACATGACATTGCATGTGCACTTAGGTGGGAAGTAGCCTCTGTAAGAGTTTACTCTACTGGGCATGACTCACCCTTTATGGGAAAAACATTTCAGGTGCAGGGAGTACACCAGTGGACCGCGCTCACTCGAGATCATAATTATGAAGAAAGTAGGGTTGTGGCTATGTAGTCATTTTTGTAAAGATGTTTGGAACGAACTAGTTCTAGCATGTATTTTTTGTATAAGAGTGTTGTAATTAAACTTTTAAGGACTATGGTAATACAACCTTGTATATTTTTTAGTATGGATAAATGGGCCCGGTTGGGCCACTTTTACTCATAAATGGACCCCGTACGGTCATTGTGTTATATTGGGCCCCGGATGGGTCATGTTATTGTATATCCTACAAGTTGTATTTTTGGTAGAGGTCCTCATACAAATGAGACTCTGTTCGATTTTTGTTAAATTATGGGTCTCGGTAAAGGGGACACAATAGTGTGGTATCGGGTTACCCGATATCCACAAGTTTTCCGTAGGTTGATGGTTGGTCAACGGACCCACGGGTTTTAGAGCATTACATGCTCTGCCTTTTATGAAACGTTGAGCGCTCTACCACATGATCTAGGCATGATAGGTAAGATATAATATTTATTTGATAATTGTTTTGAAGAACAATTTTGTACAATAGTTTTTCTTTAAAAATAAAATAAATCATATTTTAATGTTATACATATAAAGTTTATTGGAAAATAAAGATATATTTTTGCTCAAAAAAAAAGATATCTTTAAATTGTTATTCATAATTTTAAACATGTTTTAAGTGTAATGTTTTATTTTTAATCATGCCACATTTTTATGCAATTATTTTATAAAACAATTATAAGAAAATAATTGAAAATATGTCATTTGAATATTTATGTATATAAATAGAAAATTATTTTTAATTGTCAAATGTATTTTCTTAATTTTTTTATTCTGCATAAAATGTTCTAAAATACAATTACCAACCAAAGTCATTGTTTTCTATAAACTACTATTATACGTTTATTTAAAAATCGTTTAATAAAAATAAGAAGGAAATTCAAAAGAATTTTATGGATGTAATATAAATTCATATATTAAAATAACTATAGAGATTCCAATTTTTTTTTTTTTTTTTTTGAAACTCTATAAAGAGTCCACTTTTTTTCTCTCTTTTTTTAAACTCTATAAAGAGTCCACTTAATTTTAAAAATAAAAAAAACATGTTATATTGATTGATGAAGGAAATTCATGACTTTCTTATTTTAGTATTAATTCAAAAGATTCAAAGGAGTAAAGAAAAATACTACACAAGCCATAATATAACTCTCATATGTAGGCCAAATATATTACTATGGCTACATTAAATACTTATAAAAATAAAATCAAATTTATTGATTTAATTGTCTACTAGTCCTCATAAACTAATCTACAAATTAAATTAAATTTATATTTTAGAATTTTCATTTTTATTGTGATTGTTTAATGTTTGACGACTATATATATCTATGATGATTTAATTAAAAGACCTTTTGAAACATGAATTTATGAAATTTAACTGAAATATTTTACCACATATTGACAAAAATGTCCTCATTATTCTTCTTTTAAAAATATTTTTTTCTTTTATAAGACATGTAAATACCTAAAAGGATAAAAGGTATTTTTGTCTATAATGAGTTAATTTGAAGAAAACTCATCTGAGAAAGGGTTAGATTTAAAAATTTTGGAGTATTTGGTGTCTTTTAACCATATATATATATATATATATATATATATATATATATATATATATAAATCACTACCTAGTCTCACTATCATTATAGATGGAGCCGCGATCGAATAACTTTTGTCTGACCTAGTTTACCAATATAAAAAGTCTCCTCTATAAAAGGGGAGGGAATTATGGTATAATTAGGAGGAACAGCTTGATAAAATCTAGTAAAAAATAATTCTTTTGTGAACTATTTCTCATTTTCAATCATATATATATATATATATATATATATATATATATATAAAGTATAATATAATGTCATTTTTATTTTCCTAGAACATAGCTTAAGCGAAGCTAAAAATTAAAGACAGCAATTAAAGTTATATATAACTTGAGCTTTGATTTTCTAATTATGAGGGTAAAACGTCCGCAAGTCCTTTCACTTCTTTTAATGTTTATTTGTTTAATATTATTAGCCAATCTCCAATATCAATTTAAAATCTATTTGACCGAGAAATATGCTTTTTATTAAATTTTTTTTGTCATGAAACATCCATCAATCATAATATATAGTTTTCGATAATGAGTGATTAAATGGAAAGGCATGTTTATTGTATCGCATTATTTATTAATTTTTTTAGACTTTGATTTGAAAACTAGTTTTTGGGGAATAAATCAAAGCCGCTTTCCAGATATTTTATTTTTATAATTGATAATATGAAAAATGTCTTTGAGGCCTGGCATTGGGATCGGAAGAACTAGATCAAATAGAGTACTATAATATAATATGCAAAATGAATATATATAAAAGAAAAAAACTAATAATATGAAAAACATTTTGAAATTTTCGTCTAAACCCTCGAGGTTTAATGTGAATATGCTAAATCATCAATTGATTTTAAATTTTATCTATTAGTACTCTTATATACATATTTTGTTCCGATGGTGTTCTTGCTGATGGAATCCATTGTGATATACTGGAAAAAACTGGAAGTTGCCGGGATGTTTTTGGTTTTTTCGACGGCGAAGAGAGAGAGTTAAGCGGGCATACATTGGTTTCATTGACATGTTCCTGCCCTTTTATTCGCAGTACACCAGATTTTTCTAGATAAACCACAAGTAACTATTGCTTATAGTAGTTGCATACAATTTGGAGAAAAAAAAAGTAGAGAAATTCAAAATAACATCTGCAAGTGGACATGTATGAGGACCTCTAGAGAAACATGCATCCATTGTATTGGATTGAAGACATAATATCGATACATATAGAAATCAATATATGTGTCCTTGCGCATGGGTGAAAAGGTAACTAACCTTTTGGTCTCTATATGCCTCGTCAACTTGTTCCTAACATTCAATATAACTAGGGAAGTCCTTGCCCACAAGGAAATAATCTCCTTGGCCAAATCCCTCATTTCCTTCCAAGGATCCTATCAGTTCATCATAGTTGAAAGGCCCAAAAATGCCACTTTTGACATATTCCTTGACCTCTTTTACAACTCAACATTCTATGTATGGAACCTGCATAGTGAGGAAGGCATATGAGCATACATGGAACCGACCTCCATAGAAACCCTTCTCTCTTAGCCACTGTCTCTTAGCCGTGAAGAACCAAAAACATCCTGCGACTTCTAGTTTTTCCGTTGATATCGTGATGGATTTCATCAATGGGAACCTGCTTGGAACAAATACCCCACCTAAGACCCCACACTTGGCCTCCAGATCAAGATCCGGAGATCTCCAAGACTTGCGAGAATCTCAACCCTAATCTGTCCAGTCCAAGCCCTGGTTTGAAGAAAATGTTGAATTCTTTAGGTGCCAAATCTGCCAAGTTTCACAAATCCTTCCAAAGAATTACTTCGTCGAATGAGTTCGCGAAAGAAAGTTCATGATAGAAGAAGAATTTAAGAAAGAAGAAGCTCGTCCGGTGTCGTGTAAATGTAAGGACAAGGTTGGACTTAGGGGTGTGCAAAGTGCCTGCGTGTAAACATGAGAATACGAGGGCTTCTTTGGAGAATTCTTCAAGATTAGGGATGTTAGTGAAAAGGTAGAAGGAGAAGAGACCGGTGATCGAAAACTACGAAATTGATGAAGGATATGAGGAAGGTGGAGATTAGTGATGACAGGTGAGATGGAACCATTGAAGCGGCGAATCGGGTTCAACATGTGTCGGGAAGGAATGATAAGTACATTGAAGAAGCTAGAAACATTGGACATGTATCTGGGTTTAGGAGAGTTGCACATTTGGTTAAGGCCTTTGAGAGACTCCTTTCAATACCGAGTATAGACTACTCATATCTCAAGGATGAGAATGAATCAAAAGAGAACAACAAGGAGGGAATGAAATGGGCACTTCCTGGATTACAGCAACCCAAGGTTTCTGAAGCTCCTCAGGCCTCTTTGTTTTGCCCTTTAGATCTTTTATTAAATATAGAGAAACTTGGATTGGATTCTCAGGTTTCTTCATCTGGTGGAGGTAGAAGGAGTCGAAATCTACTATCCTAAGATGAAGAAACACAGAATCAATCAAGACTCTCTCTGATTAATAAAAGATGCGAGAGAACAACAAAGAGGCACAGAATACAGCTGCTGAATTTGCTATAATCCATGGTGTCCATTTGCATTCTCACTTTGTTGTTACTCTTTGGTCATTCTCATCCTTAATGTATGAAATAGTCTGTACTACATTTGTTGAAAGGAATCTCAAGGCAATGTGCATCTCCAAGCAGATGCATGTCCCAGCTGTTCCCCTTCTTTTCAGCGACCCTATCTTACGACATGTGAGCCTAATTACACCTTCCATCTCCTGCAATTATCACCGTGCCACCTTCCCTCATATCGCCGTCAATTCATGTTACTGAATCGCAGTCTCTTTGCTCCTTCTGCACCTTCGCTAACATCCTAACAGGAATTCTTTCAAAGAAGCCTGAGTTCTCATAGCGGCTGAAGACACTATTGTACTCAAGTCAGCCTTGAACTAACTTAATAATATAAAATATCCTTATTTACAAAAATATATATATAAGGAAAGAAAAAAAATTATGGAAATTAAGAATGAGTTAAATTCGATATATATTTTTATTTGTTAATTCCAAACCAATTTTAGTTATTTTAACGCATGAGTACAAAGATTGATAATTTAATAATATATAAGTTTCTAACTAATTTTATTTATTTATTTATTTTTTTTTTGAGATTTTTTGTTAGAGAATCAAATATAAAAATATCATTTTTCTTAGTATTTTTGCTTTCCTTCCGTGAACTAAACACAGCCTAAACCTCAAAATATCTTCATCCAAATTTATCCTATATATAATTATGTAGCGCTGTAATAGAAAATAAGGAACAATTACCTTTTCATTTGTAATATGGTAAGTAGAGTTTTATTGAAATTAGTAATTTAAAATCATTTTTAAGAATTTTATTAAAAAACAATAAATTTAAATGTTGTTAAAATAAATAAATTTAAGTTATTTATCACTCCTCAAGTTCGTTTTTGTAAACTCAATTTGTAAAACTTATCGATTTAATCAACCCCAATATACTCAAGAATAAACAAATATATAAAAAATAATACGTAATTTGTTGTTGGGAGATCCACTTTGAACCTAAGCTCTCATGATTTTGTTTTTATCAATTTAATCAACCCAGGGATACATTCAAGAATAAACAAATATATAAAAAATAATACATGTTGCAATTGTAGGGAGAGATTTACCTATCCATGTTGCAATTATCTTTTGGGCTTTTCTACCAAAAGGTCTCATATAGATTGGATATTGTTCGTAAGCATATATATAGAGCGCGCAAAAAGAGCGATCCGATGACGGTGGGCCGACCACCTCTCCGATTATTAAGTCAGCAATATGGAGAGGAAGAAGAAGGAGGTTGAGACATTTGGAATTGCATTGTGTACCTTTCCCTCGGGGGAGTCTTTGTTTTATACTTGAATTCCTTCTTGATTTTAGGAAAGATAATCTCGTGATTTTTGTGATAAAATATCTTTTTCCTTATCAAGGACTAGTTTTTCCTTATCAAGAATTATCCTTTTAAGAAATAGGAGATAAAATATGTTTTTCCTTATTAAGGATTCTTTTGAAATAAGGGATAAAATATATTTTCCTTATCAAGGATTATGCTTTTAAGAAATAAGTGATAAAATATGTTTTTCCTTATTGAAAATTATTCTTTTAAGAAATAAGAGATTTTGAAACTAAATCAGGTGGATCGTATTTATATTCTCATTGAATATGTTATCCATGCTGGCTCCAAATGTGGTAGAATGGCCATTTGGGGACTAGGATCCCGGAGAAAGAGTTTAAGATTCTTCCATCTAGAAGAGTTCAGCATTGTTTTAATAAGGCGGGCTGCTTAGGTACGCTTCATGATGCGAGCTAAGCGGGTGGCCCCAGATTTATTGAGTAGTGGGTTATAGGCCTAAGGTCACGGTACTCATAATAAGCGTCTCATTCCCCAACTTGATTTGAGACATTAATGGTACTCTGAAAAATTAGGTTGATAATTTCACCCATAATATTTATATTGTTTTTTTACTTAATATTGAATAGAACTTCTATTTAGATGAATGTTGAATAAGGCTTAATAGTATTAAGTATTATATCGATTGTTTTTTAATATTGTATTTCTATTAGGTATTAAGTTGTTTTTTTTATATGCTTAAAATCAACATCTTAGATTTATTAAGAAAAATAATTTAGGTCAATACTTGTTTGTGCAGTGATGATATAACTTTATTATTATAAATATTTGGTTTTTTTTCAAAAAATATAAATATTTGGTTAAAAAGAACTTTAATAACTCAAATTTTGTAAAGCTAATCATTAATACGTTTTTTTTTATTGAAGAATGACTCGTAATGAATAAAAATGCCCTTTTCTATTTTATATATTTACATATGTCTTTGAAAAAAATGGTTATTTTTACAAGAAAACAATGAGACTATTTTTGTCAAAATGAGATAAAAATTAATGAAGGATTAGATTTCAATTTTAGTTTTAAAGGCCTTTTAAACAAATCACCCTTATTGTATGATAAAATAGAAAATATTTGTATATTATATCTATAACCTAGCCAACATATTTACAAAATTAAAATGATAAATAATTTATTATTATCATTATTACAAAATATTATATATATATATATATATATATATATATATATATATATATATATATATACTCTATATATATATATATATATATATAATATTGATGAAACCAAAATTAAAATATTTGAATTGTTTTAAAATATTTTGAAAATATTACATTATTGGATTTTAAAATATTTTTTATAGATTCTAAAATATGGCTTTTTCTATATATATAATGTATTGATGAAACCAAAATTAAAAATATTTGGTGTTTTAAAAATATTTTGAAATAAATGCAGTAATGAATTTTAAAATATTTTTATAGATTCCTAAAATATGGCTTTCTAAATAAAAAGCCTATATATATATATATATATATATATATATATATATATATATATATATATATATATATATATATATATTGATGAAACAAAATTAAAATATTCTATGTGGATTTAAAAAAATATTTATAGATTCTAAAATATGGCTTTTTCTAAATAAAAAAAAAAACCCACATAAGAAATTTTCAAAAATTCAAAAATAAGTTATGCAAAAATGAAAACAAATAGTCAAAAGTATGAACGCAATTTGCTTTATAAAAAATGTCAAATATTCAAACACCCCCTTAATTTTTAGTCACATCAAATGGGAAAACTATTTTATGGAAGGTAAAAAAGAAGCCTATTTTTATAGTCGCGGTAATGGCTATATATGGTTGAACCGCGATTGCCTACTTTTTTGCAGCACCAACGCCGCTGCCACTGGCACTGCCACCACTACCACCACCACCACAACTTAAGTACCATATCTCATTGTTTCCTCTCTTGGTACTCTCTCCCCTCTCCTTGTTATTGCATCTTCTATGCATTATGCATATGTAGATAATATTTGGAGCAATGGAAAAAGTAAATGTTGAAATTTTACGGTAAAAGATTTATTCTGCGATACACATAGTCCAAAAATAAATAAAAAATTTCTCAATTACACAATTAACCGATGTGAGACATTAATGAATATACAAGAAAAATCGACGATAATTTCACCTATAATATTTATATCGTTTTTACTTAATATTCTTGAATAGAAGCTTATTTAGATTTGAATATTGAATAAGGCTTAATAGTATTAAGTATTATATTGTTTGTTTTAATATTGTATTTCTATTAGTATTAAGTTGTTTATTTTTTATATGCTTAAAATCACCATCTTAGATTTATTAAGAAAAATAATTTAAGTCAATACTTGTTTGTGTACTAATGATATAACTTTATTATTATAAATATTTGGTTTTTTTTTCAAAAAATAAAAATATTTGGTTAAAGATATAAATAACTTAAAATTTGTAAAGTTAATCATTTATGATTTTTTTATTGAAGAATGAAAAGAAAGGAATGAATATCAGGAGTTGAAGAAGCTAGATACAAAGCAGGGCTAGTTGCCAAAGGTTACAGTCAAATTCCAGGTGTTGATTTTACATATGTGTTCTCTTAAGTTGTAAAGCATAGTTCTATTTGAACTTTGCTTAGTATTATAGAGATGCATGATTTTGAACTTGAGTAGTTGGATGTGAAAACTAATTTCTTACATGGAGAGCTTGAGGAGGACATCTACATGCAACAACATGAGGTTTTTGTCGTTTCAAGTAAAGAGGACTATGAGTGTTTGTTAAAAAAGTCCCTTTATGGTATGGAACAATCTCCTAGGCAATGGTATAAGAGATTTGACTCATTTATGATTTCTCACATGCACTTATGCTAGTTATGTGTACTTTAGAAGATGTGATGATAAGTCATTTGTATATCTACTCTCGTATGTGTATGACATGTTGATTGCGACGAGGATAAGAAAGAGATTCGGGTCCAAAGCCCGACTTAATAAGAGAGTTTAAAAGATGAAGAAGATTTTAGGAGCAACAAATAAGATTTTGGGAATGAAGATTCTCAAGATGACAGGATAAGCAAGTTGTACCTAAGTTAGAAATGGTACATTGAGAAAGTTCTTTATAGATTCAAAATGCAGAATGCCAAGCCTGTTAGTACGCCATTAGCAGCTCATTTCAAGCTTTCACCCGCTTTATCTCCATAGTCAGAAGATGATGTTGATCACATGTCTTGAGTTCCATATTCTAGTGTAGTAGGGTCTCTCATGTATGCTATGATTTGTTCGTTCATAGTTATCATATGTTGTTAGTGTTGTTAGTAGGTATATGGCGAACTTTGATAAAAGAGCATTGGAAGACAATTTGGTGGATATTCAAGTACTTGCGTGATTCTTCTGATGTTTGTTTGCGTTTTAGGACAACGAGAGATGGTTTTATTAGGTATGTTGATTCCGATTTTGTTGGAGATCTTGATAAAAGAAGATCTCTTACTGGGTATATGTTTATTATTTGAGGTTGTGCTATCAGTTGAAAAGCTACTCTGCAAACTACAGTTGCATTGTTGATTACTAAGGTAGAATATATGGCTATTATAGAAGCTTGTAAAGAAGCTATTTGGTTGAAAGGCTTGTTTGGTGAAATTTGTGTTAATTTGTAGACCACCACAGTCTTTTGTAATAGTCAGAATGCTATCTTTCTCACGAAATCAGATGTTAATGAGAGGACAAAACACATTGATGTTTGTTATCACTTTGTCCGTGAGGTCATTGTTGTTAATAAGGTTAGCACTCATGATTAATACAGCGATATGATAAACAATACACTTCTCGCTACCCACATGCTTGTCGCGACTAGCGTGTGCGTTTTGCTTCTCCTCATGCCTTATATATATATATGTTATGTTTTGGGGTTTTTCGATATGCGAGGTAATGTGAAGTTTTAGAGAGGCTAAGATCATTGTAGCCTTTTTCTTCTTCTTATATATCTATATATATATATATATATATATATATATATAACTATATATATATATATATTTATTTATTTATATATATGTTAGGTTTTGGGGTTTTCAGTATGCAAGGTAATGTGCAATCATTGTAACCTCTTTTCATCTTCTCCTTATACCATATTTGATATAGTAGATTTACTTAGCTACATGTCATAAACATTGATGTTCCGTCTTTTCGTTTTAGGTTTTACACCTTACATTATTTTCTAACATAAACTAATTCACTTGCGTTTTCTCTCCTACATGCAAAGTAAATAACTTTTTAACGAATTTAAATAATAAAATTTCTTCATTTTTTTTCTTAATATTTTTTGGAATTAAACATAGCATAAAAATTCAATATTTTTCCTTGGCTAGGAGGAAGAAGAAAAAACGCGTTTAAGAGTATGAAAAAAACTAAAAAACAAAATAAAATATGCAATATACCGCACTTTTAGGTAACAATTTTTGAAAACTATTTATTGTTTTGAAAAGCAATGAGAACAGGAAAACATGTTAGTTTCTTTTCTTTTTTTTTTATAATCTAAAAAGCACATAAAACACAAAAAACATTAAAGTTAGAGAATAAAAATTAGTCATCTTAATAAAAAAAAATGTCCTTCTGAAAAATAGTGAAAAAAAATTGAAAACAACTTTCCAAAAAATTATGTAAAAAATAGGTAAATTTTTTGAAAAATTATATAAAAAAGTAGGAAAATTTCTGAAAATTAATGAAATAAATTCCAAAAAAAATATGTAAAAATAGGTGAAATTTTTGAAAAGATTATGTAAATTTTTTTGAAAAAATAGAAAACAACTTCTAAAAATTTATGTAAAAATAGGTAACATTTTTGAAAAGAAAATTAAAAAATATGAAAAAAATTCTAACATATAATTAAAAAATAGAAAAAAAAATCTATTGATGATACAAATAATGATATTGATGATGATTTTCTTTATTTAGAATTTGATGTAGATCCATGAATGTTTATTTTATTTTGAAACTTAGAATTTTTGCCATGATGAAAAGCATTAATGGTGTTTATTATTTCTTACATTGTATTATTTTGTTTGAAAATGTTTATGATCTTGGAAACACTAGTGATGTTTGATTTTATGCTTGATGTCATTTCCTTTGTGTATTTTATTATTAGATAAAAACTATAAATAATATTTAGTGAGATATATAATTTTTATTTATATTATGTAGAATGCGTATCACTTAAAAAAGTATGCGCCTCAAGACCTCAAGAGGCTTTTGTGCCTCCGTACGTCTTATGTTTTAAATAATTATGAGTACATGGTACATCAAATTTCAATTTATAGAAAACATCCAAATTAAAGATTTTAATGAAGAAAAAAACATATAATATTTTAGTTTTTATAATCTCATTGATCTTTATGAAACAAAATTGAAAATGAGGGTATCGTGGTTCATTAGTTATATTTTATACTAGAGATTACATGTGAATGATAAATGTTTTCAGTATATAGTGAATATTTACTTTATTTTTAATTTTTTATCATGGTTTCATGATATATATATAAATTTTTAGTTCTTTAGTTTTTTTTTTTAAATTTTTTAAAAATCATGACAAGTGCTTATTTATTCAATTACTTTAATTTTATAAGTGCTTATGATGGTATTTTTAGTAATTTCAGCTATTATAAGTGTTTGTGTAGTATTACATCTAGCGGCAAAATGATAATAGCGCTTTTTGAAATACAAAGCACTTAAATAACATGTTGAATAAAATACTTTATGACATAAGTTTTCATCTAATAAGCTTTTATAAAATAAGTACTTAATTAAATTTGTTTACTAAATAGGTCTAAGTTCTTATAAAATAAGCGCTTAATTAAGTTGTTTACCTGAACAGGGCTTAAGAACAATTTTCAAATAACACTAAAATGGTGTTCTAAATGTTATAAAAAACTATTCTTAAAAACATTTTTCAAAAATAGGTACCAAGCATGCCTAAATATTATTTATTGTTGTTTTTATTATAAAAGAAATGATTATTTGAGTAAAGAGGAATTGTGTTTAAATGCAATGAAGGGATTATAATTAAGAAAATAGAAACTTGGTTTTTTGATATAATTCAAAAATGTAATAAAGGAATAAAAATAAGGCAAACACGAGGTGTAACAATAAACCCACTTTTAAACAAAAAAATTCTCCACATATGGGGCCACATGCTCATAGCTTATATCTCATCTCTCTCTCTCCTCCCCATCCAACCCTCAATTGGAGTTAAAGCACTCATATAACACCTAAAAGTGCTAATGTAACACTTTTACCAACTTGTAAAATTATTATAAATAAATATATTTATAATAAAACATTATAATATAATAAGTTTTATTATAAATATATTTATTATAATATTTAAGAATATTGTCTTTTAAGAGATGTTACGATTAGTATTGTAGCTGTACGAGGTTGAGATGGGGATGAGAGAAAAGGAGAGGAAGAAGTGATCAAGAGAGGAGAGAAGATATGAGCATGTGGATCTCATATGAGGGGTATTTTTGGCTTAAAAGTGGGTTTATTAACTCATCGCATGTTTGCCTTATTTTTATGTCTTTATAACATGTTTGACTAATATGATAAACCAAGTTTCTATTTTCATAATTATGGTCCGTTCATTGCATTTAAACACTTTTTCCTCTTGATTAAAGACCATTTGAAATGTGAATTTCGAAAATCTAAGGGCCTTTTTGGTTCGTATTTTTTAAAAATGCTTTATATATTCTTAAAGCCAAAAAACGTGAAAAGCATGAAAAGCGCGTTTGATTTTAGTTTTTGTCATGGCAAAGTATAAAAAACACTTAATTTAAAGAATAAAAACAATTTTCAAAGCGCCAAAATGATGTTTTCTATGTTTTTAAAAACCGTTCTCAAATCATAATATTAAAAAACATTAACCAAAGAGGCCCTCACCCTCCGTCAAGTTTTGATCACGTTTGGACAAATATACCCTCATTTTTTTTTTTGTAAAAATAAAAATTTATATTTTATCATAAACTTGTAAATGGGGTTGGGTTGTCAAGGCGATATTTGTGCTACGCCAGTTTGAAAATAGCGGCGTTTTAGAATTTGTTTTGTTTTTATTTATCTATTGTTTTAAAAATTCAAGAAAGAATTTATTTATGAACCGAAAATTCAATTTTCGGAAAAATGTAAGCGATAATTTCGGTCAAAACCCGAAATTTTAGATGCTCGGATGGCCGAAGCAGTTTCCGCAGTTGGAATCTTACCGTAAAATCTAGCTAACGTCGAATTTTGTCGAATTAAAGACGATGAATTCCAGCGTTTTCGGCGTCGGGTATTGGGTGTCGTGAGCCCAGTTTGAAAAGCGTGTGATGTGACAAAAGTCACGATACGTGTCTTTCATGTGATACATCTTTGCGTAATTAGAGAGAGGATGAAATGGTGGCGAGATTGTACCAAGTGTCAAAAATCGAAAAGGAACGTGATGAGAATTATTTGAAATGTTAATGAGAGAATAAAGACAAAACTTTGTGATTTTCTTCTCCAAAAATTGGAGGAGAAAACAGGCGATGGCAAGCGATTTAGTTTAGAGAGAGAATGAGCTCTTTACTCTCTAGATTTGCGCCGGTCGGACCGTAGGTTCTCGACGGACGAAGCAAGAAGTTGTTCTACGGCGAGGCTACGCGTGGACACGTTTGGTGGAGTTAGACAACTCCAAGAGTGGGGGATCTTTCCTACTTGTGTTATTATTTAGTACAGAGTCGTATGCAAATGGTTAGAAATGTTAAAGGCTTGTTTTTAGCCGTAAATTCGATCTCAAAAAGCTTTGGTAGAGTGGAGAAAGATTCCTATTTGTGTGGTCGTGAGCGATGTCGAGGTTTCCTTGTTCAGTGAATAGTGACACGAAATTTTGATGTGAAAATGTCTTTTGTTAAGTGATTAAAAATAATTCTTTGTATTTGTTAATTAAGCGTGTGAAATTTGAAAATTTTGGTGTATTGATGGTGAAAATTTGCATAACATGATTATGTGATTTAATTAGTAGTATATATATGCATGTGAATATATTAAGCGTGAATGGTTTGGGATTGGCGTCGTCGTTAATATACACTAGGAGCGTCCTAGAGATATTAGTAGTTAGTCGTAGCGTGAAATGAAACAAAAATGAAAATGTTTGTGAAAGGAATTTCGACGGAAGATTTTACGAGATAATTGCGCTTGGAGGACGTCAAACAAATCACTTTGGATGAGGACCATGGTATTTGAAGAGTTATCAGGTAATTAGCCTCGTAGGGTAGTCGATATTTTCACCAGAAACTCGGTAGTAAGTTTTCAAGAACAAAAGCTTTTGTTGTGAAAGCTGTATTTTTACTCGCATATTAGCTTAGGCATGTGTGAGGACTCGAGACATGGGTTTAGAGCGTGTAAGCGTTCAGTAGGTTCGCAAAATTCGCTGAATGTGATTGTTTAGTAGTATGTGCGCAAGTGGGAAGTAGCAGGGTAAGGAAGTATCACAGAGCGGGCTTGCTCACCTTGTCGAGATCACTATTTCGAATCGAGGGAGTGTGCGGGAGGGACGGCGCTCGTGCAGAGCCGCGTTTTAAGCCGGATTGTGACTTTGGTAGTTATTTTGTATAACATGTATTGAAAATTGTAAACTTTTGATATATGTTTGGTAAGGAAGTAATTTATTAAGCTAACTGACTATTGTATATGGTTTATGTATTTTGTGGTATTGATCACCGGGGCCCAAGTGACCCGTTGGCCCCTCGTATGTGGACCACATTAGTGGTCATTTGTTGATTGTTGGGACGGGTTTGTACGTTGGGTGAGGCACCACCGTCTGAGGCTGTCCAGATTTTAAATGGTAATGTCGAGTTGCCGACATCCACGAATATTCCCGGGTTCTGGGTTGTCAGCGGACACAGGAGTTTGAGGGCGTCACATTATTTTTACAATTTTACCCTTGATACTAAATTACACCGTTAATTGATTTTTCAATTTTCTAAGTTATTTCAATAAATACGAAGCATTTTTTATACCTTCCCAATATGTTTTAACCCTCATGATTAATATTATTGGTTTATACATAATTTTTGGTGAAAAATAAAATTATTTATAATTTTAAATTGAAATTTTTGGTACAAAATTCCGTAAAAAAAGAATGAAAAGCGCCCGATTTTGGAAGAAGATAAAATAAATAAGAAAAATAATAATTTAAAAAAAGATAAAGAGTTAATAAGAAAAAAAAGAAAATAATTTAGTCGTTTTTTATAAAAAACAAAGCGTGTGTATTAATAATTTTTTTATTATATGTGTAAAAACCTTAAACCTCAGTTATTTTCAAACCGAGGGAGAATCTACCAAGCAATTAAGTCTACGGTAACCCGTACAATCTCCATTCTCCAACGCTACAGCCTACAAGTGAAGCTCAATGCTGAAAATTGAGATCGAAGCGAAGAGGGAGAATGGGGAAGGCGAAGAATCCAGATACTCCCAACTACAAGAAGTACGGTGTCCCTTTGTATGGTTCTGCCTGGGTTCCGTCCGTCATCATCAACGACTCCCCCCAACCCCTCGATCGAAAGCCAGAGGCTGATGAAGTTTCTGGAGAGGGATCCACGCCGTCACCCACCTCTCCTACCTATCTAGTTTTCTCTGGCGGTGGGGGTGAAGGCCTGGCAGCATCTAACTCTCTTCTTGCGGAATTTGATTACGCCTCCAATTCTCTCTCCGATATGCCTGTGAGTTAGATTTGTATTTTCTTTTTATTTTGAGCTCACATTTTAATTTATATTCTGACCAGATTATTGTTATATTGAAAATTGGAATTAGAATTTGAATTGAGATTTTGAGATGCTGTTAAATAAATTGTTCTTTATGCTGCATGTAGGAGGTGTAAAGTAGTAACATTTTTGGTTCTTGTTCTTCGTGGACTTGAAGGTGCATGTAGCTTTCTTTTAAGTAGAGCCAACATGAATGCTTGGATAGCTCATATTATCCCATCTTACAGAAATCATTAACACCTGGAAATCCCTCTTTGTTTTGTAGTTTTGACTGAGCAGCGGAAAGTATTTAAACCCAAAAGAGCAAAAAGAAAAGAAAAAAAAAACAAAGTCCTTCCTTGTAATTGTAATCGATAATGGTTGATGATGATAAGAAGAAAAACGACCTTGAACGGAACTCTTCTAGAGCAAATCCGGCAAATAAACCCCAGCAATGGAGGTGGCGACAAAAATTGGTGTCTGATGAGCATCCCTGCAGGAGCGTCATTCTTGGCCAAAAATATCAGCTTCTATCCCGGATCTAACCAAAAGTCACTATTATTGCACCAGGATTTTGGAAGTCCGGTCTCGTATTGTCGTCGTATATGAAGGGTCATTTCTTTTTTATTTTATTTATTTATTCAATCCAAGGATCACTGATTAGTTGCCCTCAACTATTGCCTCACCAATTCCTAGTGATGCAACTCTGTTTAGGCCCTCTTATAGAAATCGATTCCGCTTTAGTTGTATCTTAAATTCAGGTTTATATGGTTATAACTTGCAAGGATGTAGAAGCTAACGGGCACATATGGTTTATTGGTGCTATGTATTTTCCCAAGATATAGCATCACATCTAGGGGGTTTGGGAGATTTTTTTTTAATAGGCAAGCAGACAATATATTGAAAAGAAGCCATGGGCAGCCGTGGGCGGATTGGAAGTATTATGCAAGGGGCTGAGGCTGTACAAAGAGGCTTGGGGTTTGGGGTGTGCTTGCACAAGGAAGATGGAATCTTTAGAACTCATTTTGGTTGCTCACTCCATTGTATTTTATGATTGAAGGTCCAGTGTAAAATCTAAAGATTACTAGATTGAATGAACCTAATGTAGTAACTTATAAATACTCAATTTTGTAAGGAGAGATTGTATAGCTTTTAGTGGGGATCTTTAGGCACATCTGAGAGTTCGTAACATTCTTTAGCAACTAATCTATGGAGTTGGAATAGTTTGTACATAGGTGAAGATATTTCTCCACTTATTGGTTTTTTGGAGTGGTTGGCCTCAAGTTGAGGGAGGTGGTGGTCTTTTGCTTTCCTTGCACCAGTTTTTTGGTTGCTGTATACTTCCTATATACGATTTAGCTTTACTGTTCTCAGTTTATCTATCAAATAAATAAATAAATAAATGCTCATTTTTTTTTTCTTGACAAAATCATAAAGTACTCGAACAATTCAAAAAAAACTTTGAAACTGTAAAAGGAAAATTACCATGAGATATAAAATCTTCAAACAATGTTAATTCACGGGTTTATATTTTCCTACACCGACCCATTGCCATAGGGACACGTCCTCAAGGTGACCTCTGGGAATTGGATTCCCTCTTTTGAGAGGAATGGGTTATTGGAACTTCCTACTCTCTTGCTTTCTTTCTGGACGTGTTTTCTTTTCCATAGATTTGGAGGCCCAAAAATCCTACACAAAACATATTGATTAAGTTGGATACAATATCCATTGTAAATAAGGTGAAACAAAATTGGCTAGGATAAACAAGATAAAATTGATGAAAATGGTTTGGACATGTGCTATGAAGATAACTACAGTGAAGAATACCAATCCAAATGTAGAAACTGTAGAAACCAAAAGGAGAATAGTTGGAGGCAAGAATTCCTTGTATTTTCCATTGAGTCATCATACATATATATACAAGAAGGTTAGGCTATAAATTAGGTAAGATAATCTACTCTTCCTAAATGGTTACAACCACATAAAAGAAAAGTATCACAATAAGATACAAACTAATATGTTAACGTATGTCATCTTATAACCTCCTCGAAGTTGGAGCATAGATGTTAATCATGCCCTGACTTATTTACATAAATGGCCAACAACACGGTCTCCGCAGGGCCTTTGTGAAGATATCACTTAATTGTTCTCCAGTCTTCATGTAAGTTATATTTGCTCACAAACGGAATGACTGTCTATATCTATGTGTTTAGTTAATTCATGGAAAACAGGATTAGAGGCAATATAGTCGATTGTACTAGAGCTTTCTTGGGGCCCGAGGTTTTAATAGCTATACGCCAAAGTTGATGGAGTCACATAATCTCACATGAAGCGTGTCATTGCTATATGCTCGGATTACGCACTAGATCGAAGAGACAACGCTTTGTTTCACTTCTTCTTAGGGAGACTAGATTATCGACAAATACCGCGATGTGAAGAGTGGACCTTTGTCTTCCTTAGATCACATGATTTAAATCCATGAAACCTCCGTCTATTATACCCGTGATTCTTTGTATAAAAATACCACATCCAAGGCTCTTTCAGAAGTAATATAAAATGTTTCTGGCCATTACGATGATCGAGTGTTGGAGAGAACATGTGATGGCTTACAGCACTAAGCGAGTATGCAATGTCGGGCGTGTTGCGTAAGGTAGTTAAGCTTCCCAACCAGTCTTCTATATCTCTCAGGGTCTTCAAACAATTCGCCTTCTCTAGTAAGGTGTAGGCTTTGTGCCATAGGGGATTGGCATGGCTTTGCTGCCAATTTTCTTGTTTCAGACAATAGATCCAACACATATTTCCTTTCAGATAAGAAGATTCCACGTTTTCTCCTCATAACTTCAACACCTAAGAATTATTTTAGCATGCCTAAGTCCTTTGTGTGAAATTGGCCATGAAGAAAAGACTTGAGTGTAGATATACACAGCATAAATTACAGGTAATGATAATATCATCAACATACAACTAACAAGGTGATACCTGTTTGAGAGTTTCTATAAAAGACTGAATGATTGGATTTGCTTTTTTGCATGCCAAATTTCTCAATCACTTCACTGAATTTGCCAACCATGCAAGAGGATTTTGTTTTAAGCCATATAATGATTTTCGAGGTGTGAGCTCTACTAATCTCCCACAGCGACAAACCGGGGAGGTTCAACCGTATAAACCTCTTTTGTAAGATTCCCATGAAGAAAGACATTTTTAATATCAAGTTGATGGAGGTCCCAACGATATTTGTTGCGAGAGATATAAACGGTCGAATAGAAATGAAGCAGCCCAGGAAAAAGTATCGAATAAGATACAAGCCCGATATGTTAGCATTATGATGCATGTTAAATGTTTCACCAGTTGGATTATAGATGTTAATCATACGGCTTTGATACATGGGTAACTAACTTTCGGTCTCAGCCCAGAGCCTTTGTGAAGATATCACCTAATTGTTCTCCAGTTTCACATATCACATTGATGAAAGGGTCGTGGAGTGTTCTTTGAAACACCATCTAGAGGGAGAGTCAGGGTGCCACCGCCCTAAGAGTGACCTTGCCCGGTGTAAACCAATGAGCCATCAAGTCGGTCATTTGGAAAAGTGATCGTGTGAGCTACATGCGTAGATATGAAAATTTGGCACATTTCCCCGCGTCTTGCGATGGGAGCATAGGACATAGCCGGCGAGCTTAACTCTCTCACGGTGTCGCTTGCATGCCGTAGGCCCTCCTGAATTATCTGTCACTCCTTGTCCAAATCCTGTAGTGCATTTTGACCGTTCGATTAAGCGTCAGCGGGTGTTTGGGGTTTGTGGGCCAAATTCCATTGGTGTAGTGCTTTAGTGGAATTGTGGTCATTTTTGTGCAGAATCCTATCTTTACGCGGCATTTTTGGATTCTCGAGAGACTTGTTTGAGTTAGATTTTCCTTATGATTGACATAGAGCGTGTGGAGATGTGTGTCATTATTGCCATAATCCAGGGCATGTATGTCGGGATTGTAGGAAGTTGTAGAACAAAAATTTAAGGTTTCCGTATGTTCATGAATCATTGAAGGGTGTCTCTACTCTTAGCACTATGCTTGCCAGATCAGGTAAACCTAACACATGTCTTATTTGCTTTCTTCCTCAAATAGATTAGGTGATTCGGATATAGATCCTTATCATAAGTAATTCGGGTTTATTTACGTTTAGCCGCGCCATACCTCTGCTTATTACGCTGTAGATGAGTCAACATCTTATGTCCTTGGGTCAGGGACAATTCATCCTACTCCTCTAATCACTTTGAAATCTGTTATGAGTTTCTCACAATTCTCTTTTAATTTAATTTTCGTAAGTAAAGTCACTCGTACACTTAATTCCAGTATCTTATTCTTTCATTATTATTGTTTGATTCAGGATCTTTTGACAAAGCGGATTATTGGTAGAGGATGCGAGTTTAGGGGTCTCTACATCCTTAAAACAGAGGTGCCAAAGCGTGTTGCTTGTTCTAGAGTTGTTACCCCATTCGAATTACATTGTAGCTTAGATTAAATCCCATCTCTGTTGAAGAAGCTATATCCTTAGTTTTTTAGCCTATCCTCATTGAAGTGAGTCATGTCAATACGCTAAGCTTCATGGTGTGCATTTGAGTCCTAGAGTTATGTCGAGCTACTCCTTTTGAGTTGGTCCGTCGGATGTGTGGGGTCCATGTCGGTTGTGTCCCCAATTTGGGTTTGATATTTTTGTTCGTTTGTCGATGATTATTTGCGAACAACTTGGTTATATTTAATGAAAAACGTTCGAGTTATTTTCTCCTTTCATGCATTTGTGCTGAAATTCACTCGAGTTCATGTTTTTTGTTGAGTGCACAGAAGTGATAATGCCAAAGAATATATGTCTGAACAATTTCAGTCATTCATGCTTTAGAATGACATCCTTCATCAGACATCTTGTGTTGATACTTCTCAAAATGGAGTTACTAAAAGAAAAAATAGACACTTTCTTTAAACCATTGGGGCTCTATTGTTTCAAATGCACGTGCCCAAGCATTTCTGGGCCGATGCTATTTCCACCGCTTGTTTTTTGATTAATCGGATGCCTTCCTCTGTCTTGAATTGGGTCGGCTCCGTTTTAGGCGCTCACCGCAAATCTTTGTTTCCCATTGAGCCTCGGGTAAGGGTGCATTTGTTCGGGATGTTCGTCTACATGTGTCTAAGCTCTTATACCATGTAGAAATTGTAGAAACTAAGAGGAGAATAGTTGGAGGAAAGAATTCCTTGTATTTTTCATTGAGTCATCATACATAAATATACGAGAAGTTTGGCTATACATTAGGTAAGATAATCTACTCTTCCTAAATGGTTACAACCCACATAAGAAAAAGTATCTAATGAGATACAAATCAATATGTTAGCATTATGATACATACTATAACACCATAAAAGAAAAAAAGGGAAAAACTACTGTGAGGAATGTTTGAAAGATGGGAGAAAGGCATGTTATTATATTATCTAATAGGTTTGCCCTTGGATATTGTAGAATATTGAAATAAGATTCATCAAGCCCGACTGCGTAGTTGTGACCCGAGCTTTGTTGAGTTGTTCAACATTTTATGGCGTGATCTGTATGCTTTGATAGCTTAATGTTATATAAAATTTTTCCTGAACCCAACTCTCATATTGCATTTACATAGATAAAATATCTTATATGAGCCTAAGTTGTTGTGCTAAGTAGTTGGAATGTTGTTGGCTGTGGCTATATCTCTCTCTTTTGCTTTAGAGGCCCCTTTTGTACTTTCTATTTAAGGATTAGTTTCCTAATCCATTTAGGAATCTTTTCATTCTTTCCTTTTCTCTTTAGTCTCTAATTAAACTCTAAATTTGTTTCCTTTTTTGCCTTAACACTAGGTATAAATTTGTATGTTCCTCTGTTTGTGATTAATGAAAATCGAGAGAATTCCTTTTCTCTCAGCATGGTATCGAGGCTAGTAGAAGAGTTTGGGAATATTAGGGTTAGGTTTCGTATAATTGGTGGAAACTGACCCATCCGACAACAAAATGTCTTACTCCGTCGCGTTATGGTCGTCGCAAAGCCTCTCGGGAGCCCACGGCTACCGTTGGAACCTTGGCGATGGCTTTTTCAGTGACTGACTCCGGCGCGTAACACTTCATTAGGATATTTGGAGCTGCTCTCCGTCGGTGGAAGAATCTCGCACTTGGTGCAGCACCACCACACCTGATTCTCTCTTCTGCCACTATCCCTCATGCGCCTACGCGTGAGGGCATGTGGCTTCTTCTTCGACCGTCGGACTCTCTTTGCTTTGAGACGCACGCCATAGATCTCTGAGCCTAAGTACCTGATTTTGATCGTGCTGCATCACCATCTTTTGTCCATTTTTCTCTCCCGTAGCATACACCTTTAGCTTCTTCTTGACTTTTCTTCTAAGTTCGACACCTCTGCAAGCTCCTCTCACCATCTGGAGTTGTTTTGTTCCTTTTGAAAGTACTGTTTCTGTTGATTCTATGACTTTCTATTGATTTCTCATCTTTATGGTTGAAAAAGATGACTCTATGGTTGAAAAAGATGTCTCTACGGATGAAAAAGGTTATTTCCTTTCTATCTGGAACTCCTATTATTACCTGGATAAACTCACGAGGCTTGAAAATTATCTGTCATGTGTGGATTAGATGGGCCCATGAACATTGGTAATGGTTGTAAGGATCATCTTACTATTGTGGACACAAGTATCTCGAGATAAACATTCTCAATGGCGAAAAATTGATACTTTACCTCTGATATGCTTGACAATCTGTGATGCCAATACTACATAATGTTGGGGCTATAAAACTTGCTACACTCACAGAAATCGAGCGAAGCGTACTAATGATGAGCGTCTCTGGAGTAATATCCTCCATTGCTAATTTGAAACAGTTCGACATGGATATATCTTTTTATGGTGGACTAATGTTTGCCCTTAAGGATGAACTTGCATCTATCTTGCCGAAATCTACTAATACTGAGACTTCACAGTAAAAGATGGATCGAGTCTTTATGATCATTTTTACGTAACCTCAGGTGATTTTGAGAACTATCAGGGAACGGATACTCCAGAAGTAGTTATTCCGAACTTTAGTAGAACCTTTTTCGATTACTTCACCATACCTCCACGCTTCTCTTTCTCGGTCCTTGCGATGCGAGTTACATTAGACTACTGTGATGGTTTCTCGATCTACGTTCTCAAAGTGATTCTCGAGGTGGACGTGATAGCAACTGAGGTAGAGGATAACGTCCGCACTGCACATACTGTCACAGGCTTAGCCACACCCATGATTGATGTTATCAGCTACATGGCCGACCTCCTTGTAATACTCATTTGTCTCAATCTTCTAATCATCCATCGAGTTCAAGTTCTATCTCAGGGAGCTCATCCACACCTCAAGGAGTCATTCTTACGTTCGACGAATATGAGGAGTACCTTTGTCTCACTTAAGCAGCCAAATCTTCCTCCATTGATTCTGTTGCCCAGATCAGTAATGTTTCTGCTTGCCTTACACGTTCATCTGCACCTTGGATGCTTGAAACTGAAGCCTTTGATCATTTATCTGGTAATAAGGACCTTTTTTCTTCTCTTATTTTTCCGTCTCCTTTCTGCATTCCTTAGTTAATGGTTCTCAAACCATAGCTAAAGGCATTGGCTCGGCTTGTCCCCTCCCTTCCTTGTCCTTTACCCCTGTACTTTATGTTCATAATTTTCCTTTTAATCTTATTCCATTAGTAAGTTAAGTAGTGACCTTCATTGTGTGTTTACTTTTTCTCACAACTTTATAACCTTGTAGGATCAAAGTATGGGGAAGATGATTGACATAGGAGATGAGTCCTGAGGCCTCTTTCACCTCCGTTCGCCTCTTTGTTCCACGCTTGCACTTCCATGGGAGCTACTCTCCAGTCTCCTCATCCATAGTTGTCTTGGTCATCAAAGCATACCAGAAGTTTCGAAGTTGGTTCCTCATTTTCTAGTTTATCTTTGCTTGAGTGTGAGTCATGTTAGCTTGGGAAACATCTGCGTGTCTCCTTCCCAGTGTAGATCCTCGGACAAAGTCTTATTTTGAATTTATCCCACATTGATGTTTAGGATCATCTAGTCTGCGTCAGCACAGGATTTCGTTACTTTGTTACTTTTATAGACGATTATTCTCGATGTACTTGGTTATTTTTAATGAAAACTCGAGCTGAGTTATTTTCTATCTTTAAAAAATTTAATGCTGAAATTTGCACTCAATTCAATACTTCTATTTGTATTCTAAGAAGTGATAATGCTAAGGAATATTTCTCTATGTCATTCTCTTCTTTTATGTCTTCCCATGGGATTCTTCACCAATAATCTTGTGCTTACATTCCTTAACAAAATGGAGTAGCTGAGTGCAAGAATCGTCATTTAGTTGAGACAACACTTTTCCTCCATTGTAATGTTAACCAGCGTTTTTTGGGGGAGATCTTTATCTTGCATTGCGTGTTATTGGATGTCGTATGCATCCTCTGTTTACATGATTCACTTTAGGTTTTTGCCGTCCTCATCATCCTCTGGGGCCTCTTCCTGATTCATCTTCTATGCCACATTCATCTCGTGCTCGGTTCCACAACCTCTTTCGATGATCTACCGCTGTCATTCGAAAAAAGCACTTGCTCTACTTCTAACCCACATTCTGTTTATAATTTTCTTAGCTTTCATCGTTTATCTTTACTTTACTTTGCTTTTGTTTTCACCTTGTCTTCTGTCTCTACCCTTAAAAGCATTAGTGAGGCTCTCTCTCATCCAGGTTGGAAATAGGCAATGGCTAAGGAAATGGATACTCTTTACTCCAATGGCACATGGGAACTTGTCGCTCTTCACTCCTATGCAGTCTCTGATTGTCGTTGGAGTTTATACGATGAAGGTGGGACTGATGACGGAGTAGATCGGCCAGGCAGTTTGGTTGCCAAGGGGTATACTCAGCAATATGGCTCAAATTATGATACATTTTCTCTGGTGGCCAAGATTGCCTATGTTCGCTTACTTCTTTCTATGGTTGCTATGCGCTCATGGTACATTTTTTCATTGGATATCAAGAATGTCTTCTTTCATAGTGATCTCTCGGCGAGGGTATATATGAAACAGCTAGTATGGTTTTGTTGCTCAAGGGAGTGCGGTTTGGTATCTGGTACGTTGTTCATATCAGTGCGAAGCGGTCTCCCTCGGCGTTGTTTAAATTGGTTTAGCTTCAGTGGTTTAGAGTTTGACATGATTCGAAGCACGATAGACCATTAGTTTTTATCATACATTACCTTTATTAGACGGTGTATTTACTTGATTGTTTATGAGGATGATATTGTCATTCTGATGATAATCAAGATGGTATTGGCTTCAAGCAACCTCTTGACCCTTTCAAACAAAAGACTTGGGGAAATTCAAGTACTTTCTAGGCATTGAGGTAGCTTAGTTTAATTCCAGTGTGGTTATTTTTCAGAGAAAGTATACCTTGGATATATTGGCGGATAGTGGTATGTTGAATTTGTAAGGCATCAGACAACCGTGGATCCGAGATGTCAAACTTATACTAGGTCGGGGGGAGTCTGCAGATCGCGGAGATATCGGCGGCATGGAGTGGTAGTATCTATTTATCACTCGGCATGACATTTCTTTCTACATGAGGCGTAGTTAGTCGGTTCCTCTGATCACCTTGTGGTAACCACTGAGATGCTTCAATTCGTATTGTTCGTTATGTCAAAGGAACACCAAGTCAAGGGGTGTTGTATGAGAACAAAGGTTATACCCAGATTGTTGGATACAGTGATGCAGATTGGGCATGCGCACCCACAGATAAACATTCTACATCAGGGTATTTTGTGTTCATTGGAGTAACCAATATTCGGGAAGAGTAAGAAGCGGGATGTGTCGGATCTGATGCGAAGCGGGAGTATCGAGCTATGACCTTAGCGACATGTGGCTCGTAACAATTAACAATCTCTCGAAATTAAGATTTGGGAAGAATGAACAAATTAAGCTTATATGTGATAATCAAGTTGTCTTGCATATTTCATCTAACCTGGTTATCCATGAGAGGACCAAAAACATTGAAGTGGATTGCCACTTTATCAGAGAGAAGATTGCATTAAGATGCATGGCTACTAGTTTTTTAACTCTAATGACCAACTAGTAGATATCTTCACCAAGTCTCTCAAAGGTTCTAGGATAGAATATATATATGACAAGCTTGGTGTTTTTAACCTATATGCTCCAGTTTGAAGGGAAGTATTAAGGATTAGTTTCCTAATCCATTTAGGAATCTTTTCCTTCTTTCATTTTCTCTTTAATCTCTTAATTAAACTCTAACTTTGTTTCTTTTTTTGCCCTAACACTATAGTATAAATTTGTATGTTCCCTCATTTTGTTAATTAAGGAAAATCAGATAATTCTTTTCTCTCAACACTTTCCATGTACTAGGTGTGCACCACTGTTTTTGATTGGTGCTTTTAACATATTCTTATTGGTATAGTAACAAAAACAACTTCACTATTCTTTTTTTTCAGGTGTTTAAACTTGGAACAGGTGCTAATTTACCCTATAGAATGGCTGTACATCCAGGTGGTGAAGGTCTTATCACATTCTTGCCAAAAGTTACCATCCTCTCCTTCTCTTCCTTTTTCTCTTTAACAAGTAACAAGGTTGTTTGATCCACACAATTTATCACTGAGTGGTGTCTTCCTTTTTCTTACCACTGTCACCGTTGACTGGTATGTTATAATGATTCGATCCTGAAACATCCTTCCCCGTCTAAATTTTTTCTTTGATTGGAAAGTACATTCCACCCGAAAATGTGGCTGGAAAAACTTGAAAATTTAAGAATTTGGAGTCCTAGTTTTTTTTTGATGGTAGTAATATATTGATAAAAAAGAGGGCGACCTCAAATTATGCGAAGTATACAAAAGAAAGAAAAACAAAATAGAGATGAGAAGAGAGACATATATCAACCACCCAAAACAACAACATCTAGGAGCACTAGAGAATACACATAAGCAAGCTTACAATAGAGTACTCCCCCTCATAAATTATACCTGCCTAAGAAGTGAGGGAAGTTATGAAAGAATGTTTCAATCTAGTGGGAGAGAAACTATCATTATTGTTATAGTATTGTAGAATTAGAAACTAGTTGGGAAAAGGAAATGTAGAGTTAGGAAACTTCATATTCTTTCCTATTTGATTTAGAGATTGTCTTGTATATAAATAGGTTATTTGTTATCAATGAAAATACAATTTTTCTTTCAATTAATTCTGATTACATGGTATCAGAGCCATGGAAGGTTCGAGGTAGGCTTTGTAGTGTTTTCTTTTCACCCATCTAGTGGCCGAGTCCTTTTCTGGCCACCCCACCTTCGCCACTGAAACCTTCGAAACCTTTCACCGTCGTATGAACACCTCGTCGTTGTTGAAATATTTTTTCCGGTGAACTTTTCCGATGACCACCTCAACTCCAGTCGGCGACCCCACCGTAGTGCACCCGTCACGATCTACCCCTTGGAAAGAACACCGACTTGCCGTAGGCCACTCCGTCTTTGTCTCTTTCTCAGGCGGCAACCACCACGCGTCGATGCGTGGGTGGCTCTTTGGCTACCAGATTTCACCTCTGGTGTCGTCAGCCGCCGACAAGGCCATTCAACTACCCCACTTTGACATTCGAGCCCTGCAACAGTGTTTTTCAAACACTTTTTTGTCCGACAGCCTTCTTTTCTAGGTTTTTGTGCTTGTCTTCCTTGATTTTTTTGAGGTCCAAAGGTGTTTTGTGGATTGTAGAGCCAAGTTCTATTATAGTGCAGTGTTTTTCGTGGAAAGGTGGTCCTTTTCGTTGCAATATCCTATTTTTCTGGTATTTTTCAGATTTTCAGAGGCTTTTTCAAGTTAGATCTACATCTATGACTAACACAAAACCCTTAGGAGGAGTTGTGTGTCATTATTTCTATAATCCAGAACATGTACGCCATAATTGTAGGAAGTTGCACAATAAAAATCGAAGATTTCAATCTATTTATTATTAGAGATCACTTAAGTTTGCATCTACTTCCATCACTACACTCGCCTAGTCAGGTAAAACCAACACATGTTTTCTTTCGTCTTCCTCCACATGGGTCATTGACTTTGGAGCCATCGACCACATGACAAGTAATTCCAATTTATTTACTACGTTTCAATTTCACCCTTCTACCTCTACTGTTACCCTTGCGGATGGGTCAACATCTTGTGTCTTTGGGTCAGGGACATTTAATCCGACTCCTCTAATCACTTTGACCTATGTTATGAGTTTACCACAATTCTCTTTTAATTTAATTTATGTGAGTAAACTCACTCGTACACTTAATTGCAGCGTCTCATTATTTCCGAATCATTGTTTGATTCAGGATCTTTTGACGAAGCGGATTGTTGGTCGAGGACGCGAGTCTGGGGGTCTCTACATCCTTGAAATAGAGGTGTCAAAGTCTTTTGTTTAATTACGAGTTGTTACCGTGAATTACATTGTCGCCTGGTCATCCTTCCATTGAAGAAGCTATACCCTCATTTTTCTAGTCTATCCTTATTGAATTGTGAGTCTTGTCAATATGCTAAACTTCATCGTGTGCATTTGAGTCCTAGAGCCAATAAACGAGCTTCCATTCCTTTTGATTTAGTTCATTCCGATGTTTGGGGTCTTTATCCAGTTATGTCTCCCATTAGGTTTAAGTATTTCGTTACTTTTGTTGACGATTTCTCTCATGTCACTTGGCTTTATCTAATGAAAAGTCCTTTTGAGTTTTTTTTTCTCATTTTAGTACCTTTTGTGCTGAAATTCAAACTCAATTTCATGTCTTTGTTCAAACATTGAGTAGTGGTAACGCCAAGTAATATTTGTTGGAACCTTTCAGTCCTTCGTACAACGTGGGAGAGGCGAGAAGAGTTCGCCGAGTGTGTGTGTTTGTTAGAAATCTAGTCTCATGGAAGAGTAAAAAATAGAGTGTTGTTCCTCGATCTAGTGTAGAGTCTGAATATAGAACAATGACACAGTTCGTATGTGAGATCATGTTGCTTGATCAACTCTTGATGGGAGTCGACATTAAGACATCGTCCCTGACGAACTGCGAGGTGTGACAAGCAGCGCCTCATATTGCTTCTAATCCGGTATTTCATGAACGGACCAAACATATTGAGATAGATTGTCATTCTATCCATGAGAAGATCCACATGGGGTTGATCTTGTTAAGGTTTAGTCCCCTAATCCATCGGGATGCATGATTACTAGTTTTGTGAACTGCAATGGCCGTAGCGGATATCTTATTAAGTCTCTTAGGGTCTAGGATAAAATATATATGTGACCGAAGCTTGGCGAGGTGGTTTTTTGACTATGTCTCAGGTTTGGGGAGTGTTAAGGTTTAGTCTCCTTAGGGTAGAGCATATAGGCATAGTTGTGAAAGGCGCGCCTAAGACGCAGGTGAAGCGTAGCCTTGGAACCTCACTTGAGTTGGGGAGATGCCCTTTCACGAAGGCGCAGTGAAGGCGGCAAAGGTGCGCGCCTTTCATGAGGCACGGAGCCCTCTACAGGCGCGCCATCGACTAGGTATGTATTCTTCCTCTTCTTCTTCCGCTTTCTCTTCTTCGCAAATGCATTTTTTTTACGGGGCGCCGTCGCGTTTGCTAGGGCGAGGTTCTATTTCTTTGGACCTTGGGGCAACGGCGTTGTTTGAAATTATAACTGGGACATAAACGGCGTCCGTTTGGTCTCTCTAGGACATAAAACGACGTCGTCTTGGCCTTTTTATTTTTTTCAAACCCCTCCCAAAACGACGTTGTTTGGGACTAAGTCACTTATCCAAACGGCGCCGTTTTGGATAAGTGACTTAAAACAGTTCCAAAACGACCTCGTTTTGGACTACAGTGATCCCTAACAATGTCGTTTGGGATGTGCGGGAATTAAAAAAAGTGCCAAAGCAGCCGTTTTTTGTATCACAAGGTCCCAACGACGTCGTTTTAGGTACACCTTCTTCCCAATCGTTTTTAGGTGTTCGACCCTCATTTTACCCTCTTTCAAGCCAAACAAACCCCAACATGACAACAGTCTGAGAAGAAGGGTTAGGAAATCAAACAAAATAGCCAAGAAAATTGCAATAAAATTTTGGAAACAAGGAAAATCTCTTATTTCCATTGGTAGTTGCTTCATTTCTCTACTTTTAAATTTTTTTTTTCACTTTTTTGATGATTTGGTTCATGATTTAGTTTATGCAAATGGTAATGGTCTCATGAATCATTTATTTTATTTTGTAGTAAAATGACTCAAGTTGACTAATTTGAATTTTTTAAATATTTTATAATAAATGTCTTAGTTTATATTTTTTAATTATTATTGTGTTGTAGTTGATTTGTTTCAAAATTGGAAGAAGGAAGAACGGATTTCAATGGCAATGAAAATGAGACTCAAGTTGGGTCTACAACTACTTATGGAAGTGAAAGAAAAGACCCGGGATGGAAATACGCCCTGTTACCTAATGAAAAAGATTTGAATACAATTATTTGTATCTTTTGTGATAAGGTAACCAAGGGAGGCATATATAGACACAAACAACATCTTGTTGGTGGACATAGAAATGCGAAAAATGTATGAAATGCTTTCGGTTCATGTTAGGTAGTGGAAGATTATATGAATGGGAAAAAAGAATAAAGATAATTGAAGATGAGAAATGAAGATTTATATGAAGATTTTGAAGACATTGATGAAGAAGTTGAAAGTAGAAGGGTTGGAGGAAGCAATAGGGGTAGAGGTAATGCGAAAAGATCAAAGGAGAAAGGGTCGATGAATAATTTTTTCACCCCTAATGCGAAAGCAATAGTTCAAAATAGGAGTGAGAAAATGACTCAAACTACTATGAATGACGCGTACCAGAAGGAAGCAAGGGAAAAAGCTTGCTCTCTTATTGCAAATTGAATGTATGATCTTTGCCATTCCATTTAATGCGGTCACATATCCAAGTTTGCAACCCGTGATTGAGGCTATTGGTCAATATAGTGTGAGGATGAAGGACCAGTAACATGGTAGGGTTACTCACCTTAAGAAAGGGTGGAGCTTACAAAGATTTCATGAAGGATCATGAAATGGAATGGGAAAAGAATGAATTGCTCCATTATGTCGGATGGATGGACCGATAGAAATGAAGAACTTGGTGAACTTTTTAGTGAATTGTTTTAAGGGAACCATGTTCATGGAATTCATTAATGCTTCTTCAATGATTAAGGCAGGAGACAAGATGTTTGAACTACTTGACAAGTGGGTGGATCGAGTTTAAGAAAATGTGGTTCAAGTTATCACAGATAGTCACTCAAGTTATAAGATGGCAAGTAATATATACTACTTCTAGGACTTGAATAAGTAAAATTTTATTGATTTTAATATTTGAATGATGTATTTTAATTTATTATATAATATGATGTAGGGAGGATGTTACAAAAAAGCGGCCTAATTTGTATTGGACACCATGTGCTGCACATTGCATTGACTTGATATTGGAAGACATTGAAAGCTACCAAGCATCAGAGAGGACTTTGGAGAGAGCCATATCACTAAATGGCTACATTATAGGATTCAAGGAGCTGCAACATGATGAGGCATTTCTTTGAACAAAGAGGAGCTTGCAGGCGCTAAGACACGATTTGCCACTGCTTTCATCTATTGTCTCGCTTACATGAGCAAAAAAATAATTTGAGGAAGATGTTCACAAGTGCAGATTTGTCAGAAAGTAAATGGGCAAAGGAGCAGAAGGGGAAGAATGTAGCTAAGACGGTCATAATGCCTTCTTTTTGGAATACTATTATATTTTGTTTAAAGATATCAAGTCCTCTTATTCGCGTGCTTCCCTTGGTTGATGGTGAAAAAAAAAGCTTCTATGGGATACATATATGAAGCCATGACTAGAGCTAAGGAAACTATTGTGAAAAGTTTTCTTGGTAATGAAGAAAAATACAAGGAGATATGTGAAATCATTGATAAGAGATGGGAGATTCAGCTTCATCAGCCTTTGCACACAGCTGGGTACTTCTTGAACCCATAAGTCTTCTATGATAAACCAGAGTTGGAGCATGATGAAGCCATTATGAGACAATTATATAAATGCATTGAAAAGGCGATAAGGATGTTGATACGAGAGAAAGTTGTGGACGAATTGAGTATATATATAAAGGCCGAAGGAGTATTTGGAATGAACTCGGCTATTAGGAAAAGGAAGACCAAAGCATCGGGTTAGTTACTTCAATTTTTTTTTTCTAATTTATTATATTATATTTTAGATACTAGAAAATAGGTGAATTGTTTTGAATTTCATCACTAAATCATTTTATATCTATTATCTATATTACAGCTGAATTGTGGACTTTATTTAGAGCTTCAGCTCCAAATTTGAAAAAGTTTGTCGTGAAGGTCCTTAGCCTAACATGTAGTGCATCAGGTTGTGAAAGGAATTAGAATATCTTTGAAAACATAAGTAATATTATGTGCTTTAAAAACATTAAAAAATATCAAATATGAGTAGTAAAGTATTTATGTGCTTATAAATTTTGCAGATCCATACCAAGAGGAGGAATGGATTAGAGCACCAACGTTTGAATGATTTGGTGTACATCAAGTATAATTGAGCCTTGAAGAAAAGATACGATGGACGTGATACCATTGACCCAATAATCTTGAAAGAAATTGATGAAGCGATGGGTGGTTGATAGGAAGAATGAATGATGAAGATTCTCATGACGTGTAGATGCGCCAAGATGATTTAGTGTTTGATGATGACTTGACATGGGGTGATGTTACGAGCAAAGGGAAGGCGAGGGCCTAGATTTGATACTAGAGCTAGAGCGAGAGCTCAAGCGGAGTTGTCATCATCGAGGGAATGACCTGACTTGAAGCTCTAGACTCATGCCTTCTCTTTCATTAATAGATGAAGATGAAGAAATGGATTATTGGGGAAATGAGGAGGATGAGGAAGGCTACAATGATGATGATCATCATTATGTGGATGTGGAAGATGAATGAGGATCGGTTGTTGTGGACAAATTAATTATTTTAATGTGTTTTGTTTTGATGATTTATGAATTTGGACAAGGAATATGTGTTTGCATGTTGACATGTTATATTAACACTTTCTATGGATTTTTAGAAACTTTGGAGATGGGATTTGTTAGATTTGTTGACATGTTTTATGCTTAGAAGTATTGTTTATATGTTTTTATTGATTGAATTTATATTTTTGATGATATTTGATGATAAATTATTGTTATATTTGATTTTATTTAAAAATATATATATTTGTAAAATAGGGTGCGCCTTACATAAAAAAGCCCGCGCCTTAAGGCTCTAGGAGGCCTTTGCGCTTTGGTGCACCTTGCGCCTTTCACAATTATGCATATAGGTCAAAAGCATCAAGCTTGTCACATATATATTTTATCCTAAGATCTCTAAGAGACTTAGTAAAAATATCTGCTGGTTGGTCATTAGAGTTAATAGCCCAAGCGATCATGCATGCGATGCAATCTTCTCTACGATAAAGTGGCAATCTACTTCCAATATTGGTCATAAAATGGAGAAAGCTGGGTTAGATGAAATATGCAAAGTGACTTGATTATTACATATAAGCTTCATCTATTCATCATTCCCAAATCTTAGCTCTTGAAAGAGATGCTTCAACCATATGAGTTCACATGTTTGTAAGGCCATAGCTCGATACTCGGCTTCGGCACTAGATCTGGCTACTACATCTTGTTTCTTACTCTTCCAAGATATTAAGTTACCTCCGATGAACACACAGTACCCTGATGTAGAATGTTTATTTGTGGGTGAGCTTGCCTAGTTTGCATAACTGTAGCCAATAATCTAGGTATGACCTATGTTCTCATATAACACCCCTTGAACTAGTATTCCTTTGACATAATGGAGAATACGAACTGTAGCATCCTAATGGTTGTTCTGGTGATTGTAGAGATTATTGCTTCACGTTCGCGGGAAAGAAATGTCGAGGCAGAGTGATAATTGAGATAGTTCGAATTTACCTGGTCGTCGATATCTCCACGGATCTCGTGAGGCTCCCCACTAACCCAGGGTCTGAGTTTGACATTAGGATCCATAGGAATGTCAGCGGCTACAATCCAACATACTCATTAATGCCTTAATATATCGAGTTATACTTCCTCACGATAACTGCCGTGGTAGGCTACCGATGCACAGAAAATCTTGAGTTTCACAAAGTGTCTTTTGTTTGAAAGTGTTGAAGAGGTGTTGTTTGAGTTTTGAATGCAAATCACAGTCCTTGTAATGACAATGTCATCCCACGTAAACAATCGAAGTAAATCTGGCTGTCAGGTAGAGGTATGATGATAAAAACCAGGGAATGGTTTGTTGTCTTTATGAATCATGCAAATCTTGTTCTTGGCTAAACGGGTAAACCCAGCTCAAGGAGGCGTTCGGGCGTATAAGGAACGTCGTAGCTTGCATACCAAATCAGACTCCCCTTGAGCAACAAAACAAGGCGATTGCTCCATATAAAAACCTCTCAGCGGTCGCGTGAAGGAAGACATTTTGATATCAATTGAAAAATGGGCCATGGCGAATAAATGACCATAGACGAGAAGCGAATAGAGAGGCAATATTGGCCACAAAAGAAAAAGTATCATAATAGTCTGAGTTATATCATTGGAGTGTGCACTTAGTAACGGCAGGCGCAGTCGATCAGCACAGCCATCGGGTTCCACCGTCACTTTGTATAGACAACGGCTTGACCAACATGAGACTTGCCAAGAGGAAGAGCGACAAGCTCTCATGTGCCATTGGAGTAAAAATGATCCATTTCCTCAACTATTGCCTGTCGCTAGCCCGGATGAGAGAGAACCTCACTAGTGTTGTTAGGGGTAGGTGGAGACAAAGGCAGAATAGGGTAAAGATAAACGATGAAAGCTGAGAAAATTATAAACAGGATGTGGGTTAGAAGTAGAGCAAGTACGCCGAGACTGTGATAGGTAGATCGTCGGATAGTTTGCAGGCCGGGCGGGGAGATGGCTGGTGGCATAGAAGATGATTCAACAAGGCATGCACAGGGAGGGACGGGACAGTATAAACACGAAGTGGTTGAGTCACGACATCCGTAGGTGGAGAAGGGAAATCTAGAGATGGTAAGACGAGGAATTGATAAGACATCGGAGCACATGAGGACGTTGCGAGAGGAAGAAGAATTCTCAAAGAGGTATGCGAAATAGTGCGATTAATGTCGAGAGGAATAACAACGATAACCCTTAGAGAGGCGAGGAATAACTCGAGGGCACACTTTGTGGCCCTTTGGCTGAGGATTTGTCTTGCCCGGGAGTGAATATGAGCGAGAATAGACAACCCAAGGCAGTAGGAGGGAGCGAGAGGTTGATTAGGTAGCAAGACCCGAGATGGGGATCCTAATCATATAAACGAGGAGGATGGCATACGGTTAATCAAGTAACATGCGAGATAAGATAGCATCTCCCAAAGCGTTGAACCTTGCGTGGAAGGAGAGTGCGAGCTGTCTCAACTAAAAGACGGTTCTTACGCTCAGCCACTCCATTCTATTGAAGAGTGTAAGCATAAGATGATTGGTGAAGAATCCCATGCGAAGATATAAATGAAGAGAATGACATAGAGAAATATTCATTTGCATTATCACTTCTTAAAATACAAATAGAAGTATTGAATTGAGTGCGAATTTTAGCATGAAATTTTTGAAATATAGAAAATAACTCAGCTTGAGTTTTCATTAAAAATAACCAAGTACATCGAGAATAATCGTCTATAAAAGTAACAAAGTAACGAAATCCTAAAGTAGATGTAGACCTAGAAGGACCCCCAGTATGTCGGTGTGAGCAATGAGCTCAGGAGACTTTGTCTAAGGATCTAAGCGCTTTAGGAGCGAGACATGAGTATGTCTCCCAAGCTGACATGACTCACACTCGGCGAATAAATGAAAATGAGGAACCGGCAAAACTTGGAGGCTTGGATGGCCAGGGGCAGTTGTGATGAGGAGAGGAGCTTAGTGGAAATCTGACGGTGGAACAAAGAGGTGAGAAATTTGAGGTGAAAGTGGCCTTGGAAACATGTCTTATTTCAATTGTCTTCCTCGAAGTACTCGGTCTGCAAGATTACGAGTTGTGAGAAAAAATAAGTACACCAGTGAAGGTCACGAATTAACTTACTAGTAAAATAAGATTGAAAGGAAAATCATAAATATAAAGTACAAGGTGAGACGTGAAGGAGGGAGACAAGCGAGCTTGATGCCTTTAGTTATGGTTTGAAAACCATTAGTTAAGGTAATAGTGGGTATAGGAGACAGAAGGTAGGGAAGAAAAATGTCTTTATTACGGAGATATGATCACGGGGAACAGTCATCGAGGATCAGGTGCGGGGATGAATGTGTAAAGAGCGCTAGAGACATTACCGATCTGAGCGACGGTAGCAGGAAGGAAGATTTGGTACCTTGGAGTGAGGGCGAAGGTACTCCTCATATTCATCGGGCATAAGAATGACATCCTGAGGTGTGGATGAGCTCCTTGAGATAGAATTCAAACTCGCTAAATGATCCAAGGCCAGTCAAATGAAGCGATACGGGGAGGTGGCCATGTAGCGATAGCATTGATCACGAGTGTGTCGAGCTTTTATTCTGTTAGGTGTAATGAGGACATTGTCCTCGACCTCAGTTGCTACCGGAATCACTTCGAGAATGAGATTGAGAAACCATCACATAAGTGTCCAGTGTAATCTTAGAGCACATGGACTGAGTGGCAGTGGAGGTATGACGAAGTAACCGAGCAAGAGCCTCATCAAAGTTTGGAATAACTGCTCTAGTGAGTATTTGTTCTCGAATGTTCTCAAAATCTGACCCAAGGTTAAGCGGAGAGAATGATCCTTAAAGCTTCGATCCATCTTGGTATGAGTATCAACATTAGTAGATTTTGGCAAGATAGATGCAAGTTCATCCTTAAGGGTAGACATCCGTCCACCATAAGAAGATATATCCATACCGAGCTGTTTCAAATTAGCAATGGAGGATATTACCCGGTAGAGACGCTGAATATCATTAGTGTACAATTTCTTCACCTGATTCTAGAGTGTAGCAAGTTTTATAGGCCCCAATATTATATAGTCTTGGCATCAATAGATTGCTAGAGAATATTGCATAGTAGAACATCAATTTTTCGCCACTAAGCACGTTGATCTTTGGGGATACTTGTGTGCACAGTAGTAAGATGATCCTCACAACTATTACCAATAAACCAAGGTCCCTTAGAATCGCCATGATGATAATTTTTAGCTCCTGGAGTGAGTTTATCCAAGGTAATCATAGGAGTTCTAGATACAAAAGAATTAAAAATCTGACCTTTTCCAGCCATAGAGACATCTTTTTCAGCCATAGAGATGTCTTTTTCAGCCATTGAGATGAGAAATCAACATAAGGTCGACAAAATCAACAAAAACAACTCCCAAGGTTCTAAAGGTGTCGTAGAACTTCAGAAAACACAAAAAGAAAGGAGATTCAGGAGACATAGTAGTTAGAAACAGTCACCAAAGAGAAAAAGTGGAAAAGGAGGGCTTTTCCGGCGATGGTGGGGCATCGTCGGCAGACGACATTGTTGGAGGAGGCGCGTGGCCAAACAATATCTCACACGCCGCCAAGCGCCGGCACGTGAATTTCAGTGTCGGACTGAAGATTGGCACGTGGAGAGGTGTTTTCTAGCGAGGCTTCCATCGGAGTGTAGATCGGAGAGAGCCGCTCCTGTTAGTGCTCCCGTTGGCCAAAATGGAGGTCACCGGAAAAAGTTGCCTGCGGCAAGGTGTTTCGAGGCGGCTGTGGCTTTTGTGAGGCTTCGTGACGACTGTAATGCGACCGGAGTGTGACACGGTCGTTGGATGGGTTGTTGGAATTGACCACACGCGAGACCACAACATAGTATTCTCAAACTCTTTATGACTCTACGTCTGCAGGTTAGAGAGAAAATGAATCTACGATTCTCATTGATTTACAAAGGAGGAGTACTTTGTCGTATTTATACTCTAGTGTTAGGGCAAAAAAGGAAACATAGTTAGAGTCTAATTAGGAGACTAAAGAGACAAAGAAAAGAATCCTAAATGGATTAGGAGACTAAATCTTAACAGATCTCTACAGGATATGTAAAGATTGGAGAACAATTAGGAGATATCTTCACAAAACCTTTGAGTGGGAATCGAGTCAGTTATCTTTGTAACAAGTTGGACATGATCAACATCTATGCCCCAACTAGAGAGAGAGTGTTATAGTATTGTAGAATTAGAAACTAGTTGGGAAAAGAAAACATGTAGAGTCAGGAAACTTCATATTCTTTCCTATTTGATTTAGGGATTGTCTTGTATATAAATAGCTTATTTTTTATCAATGAAATATACAATTTTTCCTTCAATTAATTCTGATTACAATTATCAAAGACTACCCTATTTTTTTCCTTTTAGATTGCCCAGAGAAGGCTAGGAAGAGCTGTCTTCCATATGTTTCTAGCTTTCTTTATAACGGGGAAGGTTGTCCATGCTAACATCAACTCTTTAACCAAGGGAGGACAGGCCTAAACCACTCATGGCAGGGAAAGGATGGCTACCCAAAAGCCTTAGATTGAAGAGGGGTGGAGTAGGAGTCTATGGTCTCCTCATCTTCTTTTTGCAAATGGGACATGCAGCACTTAATTTGTAATCCGCACCCGAGTTGATCCATGGTGGCCACCTTACCCATGAGCCTCCCAGTGAACACACACTCACTTTAGGGAATCTTGTTTATTCGGATTAGCACCGGGATAGCTTCAAGGTGTCACCTTTGAGTGCCTATAGTTGCAACTCAGTGTGTACTCGCCTTTCTTGTCCACTAACCAAAAAATTTTGTCCCTTTCCATCTGAGAGATTTTTTTTGTTGCTAATCAGGCTGATATGTCTATGTATTTCTTCCATTTCCCAATTGTTGAATGGCCTGATAAATTTCAGGTTCCATCCTCCTTCGCCTCTCGTAGTGTCCAAGACCTCTCCCACTTTAGCCCCTTTTGAGGCAGTCATAGCATACAACTTTAGGAACTGGTCACACTGTGGGATTCCTCCACACCATTTATCCTCCCAAAATCTTATTCGACCCCCATCACCTAGCATGAGCTTACAATCTTGTTTCAGCTGTTGAGCTTCTCTTCTAATATCCTTCCAAAGACCCACCCCAAAGCTTCCCTTAGGCTCTGTTGAGAACTAGCCCCCTTCTTCCAGCCAATATTTCAGCTTAATTAGATCTGTCCAAGGAGGGTTGTCCTCCACAGCTAGCCTCCAGTTCCATTTTCCAAGCAGGGACTTGTTTAGCTTTTCTAGCCTATGAATACCTAGACCTCCTTTCCTCTTACTAGTGCACTTTGTATTTCAATTTACCAGGTGAATTTTTCTGTCCAGGTTACCCCCTCCCCACTGGAAATCCCGCTGAGTTTTCTTCAATCTAGACTTTACCCTCTTTGGAATCCGGAATAGAGACAGTGTAAATCGGCATATTAGAAAGAGTGCTCTTGTTGAGGGTTAACCTTCCCCCTTTTGAAATGTATTGCCTTTTCCATAGAGCTAGCTTCTTTCTGAACCTTTCCTCCACTCCATCCCAGACTTGTAAAGAGTTACGCCTCATGCCCGGAGCAAGACCAAGGCAAGTGGAGGGTAGAGCTCCTGTTCTACGCCCCAACTCAGAAGCCAACTCATCTAGATTCTCCAAGTTCCTAACCGGCAGAATTAAACTTTTCTTCACGTTGATTTTCAGACTAGAAATGGCTTCAAACCATAACAAAATCCAGCTGAGGTAAGCTAACTGATTCCTAGAATCATTGCAAAACATTAGGATGTTGTTCACAAAAAATAGGTGAGTAATCTGCAACTCCTCATCAAACCTGTCTGCCATTTTGAAGCCTGACAGAAAACCCCCAACGGCAGCCTTATCGGGCTGGAGTCCCAGTTTGAAACTTCCAATTCCATAGATTTGCCATAAAGCATTTTTAAAAGCCAGCATATTTATTTATTTATTTATTTATTAAACTATGGCTTTAACCCGGACATTCAATTTATCCTTACTAGTTAAAAGGGATTATTCATTTCTTATTTGATCTTCTTATGTAGATGGTTCCAGTGGGATGAAATTAAGACTGAGGAGTCCCATAAACAAGGTTTAAAGCTTTCGGATGAAAGTTCTCACCCATTAGAAGATGCTGGACAACGGTAGAGGATTTACACCACCAGCACTGGCGTTTAATAATGATGGTTCTATGCTTGCTGTTGGTGGCGAGGTAGAGACTATCCTTGATTTTTTTTTTCCCTGTTTCAATTTAAATGTAGTTTGGTAAATAATTCTAATACTCAATCTGGTTATTATGAAATAAGAATGGAAAAAATTAAATTTTGAATTTAGTTCTGCATTTTTTAGGATCCATATGAACAAAAATTTGCTACTCAGTTAAGATTTAATATTGATTCATCTTAGTTAAAGTGAGTTTTTTTTTTTTTTTTTTTTTTGGTGGGGGGATGTATCCATGTTTTACTCTTCTTAGATTTTCTTTACTATATACATAGTTATCAAGAGATTTTATTTACTATACAATGGTTATCAAAGGCGCGCCTCAAGCGCTCTTAAAGCCCGACAGCAATACTTCTTCTTCTTCTCCTTAGTGCTTTTTTCCTGCTTGAGGAAGTCAAAGCGACGTCATTTTGGATAAGTTATTTAACTTATCCAAAACATGGTCGTTTAAAAAAAAAAAAAACCTCTAGTGCACCAAAACAACATCGTTTTGGACCCAGAAGGGCCGAAACAACGTTGTTTTGGCCCCAAGCATACTGATTTTCGAGATTTCAGCCCTTTGGCCTCATTTACGCAATGTTTTAACTCCAAAAAAAAGCCCTAACCTTCCCAACTACTATATAGAAGAGGAGAAAAAGCAAAAAATCAACTAAAATAGCCAAGAAATTGCGATAAAGTCATGTAAAAATAGGAAACAACCATCATAAAAATCAAACAATATATATTTGACGTATGGTGCACCTCACTTAAAAAAGCCCTCACCTCAAGTGCGCCTTGCGCCTCAAGGCCCCAATAGGCTTTTGCGCCTCGGTGAGTCTTGCACCTCAAATAACTATGACTATATATGTATATGTGTGTGTGTACATTGGTAGAGCATGCATGTGGGGGGCTAGATGCCTCCTGAAAACCCAAATTTCCACTAAAAATGAGGTTTAGCATTAAGCATTACCCCTCTTGAAACAGATTTTTTGTGCTTTGCACCCCTTGTCCAACATTTGTGGCTCTGCTGGTGTGTATATAAATAGTTGTTTTTTGCCTATAAAAAAATATAGATATTTGTTTTGAGCTGAGATTTAAATTTTGGAGAGTTTCAGAGAAATTTGGGTAAAATACTAAGAATTGCCTTGCCCAAAGTGAAAACAGGGGAAAATCTGATGGGGCCAGTTTTGGCTTGATCTTGCAAAAAAAATTGATGACTGGGGCTCCCTCCTGCTCGGGTAGTCACCGATGATTTATCATTGGTTATTCACCCATTTTCAGTTTTTTTAAGAATCATTGATAATTATCTTTTTATTTTTTGTAGTCCTTTTATTTTATATTATATTTTCTAAAAAGTTTTGAAATAGAATTTTAATATAAAATATTTTATATAAAATCTTATGTAAGAT